>WJSH01008588.1:110852-128776 GCA_009757365.2 Lepidium campestre | reverse complement strand
CACTCACTAAAGACACAAGCACGTATTATACATAAACTTCAAAGAAGTTGGAAGCTTTGATTCTTATAGTTATTGTTTCTGCAGAATGTGAAGGCATACTTGAGACGAGGGACTGCTAGAGAATCGCTGATACGGTACAAGGAAGCTGCTGCTGGTGTGTGATTAAACTACACTTCATTATCTTCATTTTTATTCACATTTGAAAGATTTGATTTTGATCCATAAACAACTAAACACCAGCTTTCTAGGTTCTGAAGAAGATTGGATTCATCTAGCTATTCAGATGAATCTATTGTCAAAGTGTAACATATAGTTTTATCATCTCTGCAGATTTCAGGCACGCCTTGGTCCTTGAACCTCGCAATAAGACAGCAAAGGCTGCTGAGAAGCGACTCCAAAAACTCATGAGCTAAAAAGTCCCTAAAAAGGATTTTATTTATCGATTTCCTGTATACCAATCTATCTCTTACTTGTCTAAAACCCTAAAAGGAAAGGTTTTGATCACTAGATTCATGATTGAATCATTAACAGCTTAATAACGTTGAGGTTTTTTTCCAAATCTTGTGACATCTGTACAGATTAAGATTGAAACTTTTACCTCTTGAGTAATGAGGACTTGATCAAATGTATGGGTCCTTTTAGTTCCATTATTTTTAAAACGGTTCTTTTTACAGTTACAATTTTCTCAAAGTCCATTTGTGTAAATACGTAAATTATACGTACGGACCATAAGCCACGTTCTTTTGTTTTCCGGCAAATAACAGAAATCTGTTATCTTTTTTTTTTTGTCATTCGTCATCATTCACGCCTTTTCTTCTTCTCTCTGTTTCGTTTTGTTTTTAAAATTCGAAATGTTTGAACATCTGAAACTGTTGCGATGCTTCAGCTTCACGGCGTCGCGTGATTGGTTATTCCGGCAATCATTCGCAAACGCCGGTCTACGTTCCGTCACCACCGATCTCTCCCATGGTCATTCCATCGCATCAACTGCTATGCATTGTTGGATCCCTAAATCCCCTAATCGATCTAAACCTAATCTCCTCCTCGTCCATGGATTCGGCGCCAACGCCATGTGGCAATACGGCGAACATCTCCGAGCTTTCACTGGCCAATTCAACGTCTACGTTCCCGATCTCCTCTTCTTCGGATTATCTTCCACATCGGAATCAAGTCGTTCCGAATCTTTCCAGGCTCGGTGTCTAATGCGGTTAATGGAAGCACACGGAGTCCAGAGGATGAATATCGTGGGGATTAGCTACGGTGGATTCGTTGGGTATAGTTTAGCGGCACAATTTCCGGAGAAAGTTGAGAAGCTGGTGCTATGCTGCGCTGGGGTTTGCTTGGAGGAGAAAGACATGGAAGATGGATTGTTTAAAGTTCCGAATCTCGATGAAGCAACCGGAATTTTGATTCCTCAGACGCCGGAAAAGCTTAAGGAACTGATTAGATTCTCATTCGTAAACCCAATCAAAGGCGTTCCATCATTCTTTCTCTGGGATTTCATCGATGTAAATTGTGCTCTACTTAAATCTTTGTGTTGTTTCTGATTAAATATTGCAACTTTGAGAAAATTGTGATTTGAAAATGTGAAGGTAATGTGTACGGAGTTCGTAGAGGAGAAGAGAGAATTGATCAAAGCAATACTCACAAATCGAAGACTTTCAGATCTTCCTAGGATCAAGCAGGTAAAATATCCAGACTTCAGCTTCCTGTTTTTTCACAAATTTCAATCGCTTTATAAATCTCATAATTTGGTTGAATTAGAAATCGTTGATCATATGGGGAGAACAAGATCAAATATTTCCAGTGGAATTAGGTTACAGATTAAAAAGGTAAACTAAGATATTTCCATTTTTTTTTTTAAGATTATTACTATTATTTTTTGTCTATGAAACAACAAATCTAATATGTATAAAAATAATGAAAATGGTGAGACAGACACATAGGAGAAAATGCAGAGATAGTGGTGATCAAGAACGCAGGACATGCTGTTAATTTAGAGAAGTCTAAAGAGTTCCTCAAGCATTTGAAGTCTTTTCTCATTGACTCTCTATGAAAAAATATTGTTTTTTTCTTTTATTTTGTTTATTTTTTACACTCCCCTTATAATTTTGTTAGAGCTCTTGAAAGGGTGATCTTTCTTTGTGTTATTTAAAATTGAAGTCATTAACCTTTGCTTTGGGAATTATATGTATTACCTCAATCTCATTTAGTTATGTCCAAAAAGAGCTAGTGATCACTATATATATTGACAAAGTTGGGTTAAATTGCAAAGTCCTAGCAATAACTACATAAATTTATTTAAGATTCAGTTTTATAATTTAATTAAAATCCATAATTCCATACAATTATGTTACCATGATCTAGATTTATGCGGCTCTCCTATCTTCTAATTTTGTTGTCTACATACAATAGTATGTGAAGTTCCAATTATAGAAGACTCGAGTATGACAAGAGAACTGGGACCAATCTGTAGATAAAAGATTGGTTAGTTTCAACATGAGAAGCTGGTCGGTCGGTCGGCGGCACTATGAGACCAACCTACCTCACAATATTAATTTATTTATTAACCCAAAAAAATTAAAATTATATTGATTGAATTATTAAGATTTTGTTTGTTGTTGTTAGAACTAGAGATCGATACATCCCATTCAAATATTTGAGTAACGTTAACAAAACCATTATAGTTTGGTAGCTAAATACTCAAATTATTATCTTTGGCATGAGAAATTCGGTTTCGGAAAACCATATATTAGCCATATGAAAGAGGTATTGTAGAAGTAGATCCAATTATTGTAAAAAGAATACTTGAGTAATGTTTTTCTATTTAATAATATCTCACTAATGATGTGACTTAACTAAACTACTTTGTAAACTTCTATATGACTTTGACAAATCTTTCCCTTTTTTTGACAAATCTAATATTACAATTATCTATAATAATTACGTTTCTTGTGGGTTATGCCATTTAAGTATCAATGCTTTGGGCTAATGCATTGGTGATGGGATAATGTAAAAAAAGAAAAACAAATACGATTTAGATTAATGTGGTATTTGGCTGCTTATGCGGACTAATAATCATTGAGACTCTTTGTGGGTTTGATAGAATTGCCGGTAGACGTCGAATGAAGACAAGTACTTTGTGACGTTTAACATTAAATTATTACAGGACAACAAGATTTCAATTTAAGACGCTTACTCAAGTGTATATATATATGGCCTTATACAACAAAATTTAATTTTAAATACACTAATAACCCTTACCTACTATATTTTATTGAGTATATTCGGTAATGGATCGTATGTTACTCATTGACTCATATATTTGCAAAGTTAAAATCATGATAAAAAAAAAAAAGTTTATTTATTACGTATGTTTTTAAATCTAGCATCGATTTTTTTGCATTTATATTTGAACAAAAAACTCAAGATACGCGAATAATTATTTAGGTTATTATCACCATATATTCATATATAACATCTTTAAAAAAGTATAACATATATATAGTATTAATTAGTGCCTTAGTGGTAATAATAATTTGATTGGGGTTACATTACTTTGGATAGTCTTATTCAGCATTTCTAGTCAACATAAAAGTTTAATAATTGTAAGTTTTGACGCAATGTCATTATCGTTTTATAGGTGTGGTGGTGATATCATGGTTGTTATATTTCCTCATTGCAATGAACCTATACTCATTTTGAACTTGTTTTCTTTGTTTCTATTAATTTTTAACGCTTGCATGTTAGAATTATGTATTATTTAAAATAGTAAACAACAAAATTTAGAATTTTAGGTTATATATATATGCCTTGAGAGGTTTTCTTTTCCAATTTATTTTGAATCTGAAATATATAATCAGAAACCATTGAAGGCGAATTTAAACCATAGAATTCAATCATGCATTTAATTTGAATCGTATATATATAAGCTCCAAAGTTGACCAAAAAAGAGAAGATTTAAGGGAAAAAAGGGAGAAATATCCAAAACGAGAGAAATGAGGATGCATGGAATGGAATTACCAAAAATTGGCCATAAAGAAGCAATTACACAGAGTGATCCTCAAAAGTCAAAAAAAGTGAAGATATGGAGGGGAATGAGTCTTTTAACACTATTTGCGACTTCGCTTCCTAACTTTCTTTGACTTCGCCGACATCTATATTTATATGGTCCCCTTTCAGAATTTCATATCTTTTTAAGCATACATGTATATACATTAAATTTCATAATTACTGTTCTTAATTAAATTAAATTAAATTTTGGTACGTTTGGGATTGATTTTCAGCTACAATTAGTAAGTTAAGTCGTATATGTACGTAGCTACCGCTTTTATCCTTTTTTTAGTAGGTAATGGTTCCGATTGATAATTACATAATCGTTTAATGACATTTTCTAATGTAATTCTGTCATACTTTTGTCAATCAATATAATGACGTAATTTAATGTGGTTATGCAAATTTTTTTGTTTACTTAAAAAATTATAAAGGAAATTCTTATTAGACAAATAAGTATGTTTTTGTTATTTATTTGCCTAAATAATTATTTTGCCATTTTCATTTTGCAAATTTTTTTTTATGTTATTAAGTCATTGCAAAATTACGAATAGGAGCCAATATATATGTTTAATTTGCTAAGGAATTATGGTATATTAATGACTCTTTTAACGTATAATGTGTGGCTTTGAGAAGACATGAATACGTAAGTGTCACATATCCTGTCAACTAGGCATTGCATGGCGTTGATTGTTTCTTATTTTCGCCCGCCTTTTAATAAATTTATAGCTCATTAATTTGTTAGTATCACTTATACGAAAATATTTAAAGGCAGTTGATCTTACAAACTTGAAGTAAACAAATTAGTAGTATTATATAAATAGATTAGAAATTGGTGACAAGTAATTAATTAGTAGATTTTTGTTAACATGGAGTGAAATTCACTCACGTGTTAAAATAGAAAGGCGGAGAGAGGTGAGAAGTTAAAGCAATTCTAATAAGACACCAAAAACCCAAATTTGGTGTAAATTTATCTTTAATGAGACACCAAAACATTAAATTTGGTGTTTTTCTATAGTGTCACACTAAATTTAGTGTGATACTATTTACTACACTACAACATAAAATATTAATATTTATTTGTTTTTTATTTATTAATTATTTTTCAATTGCACCAAATTTAACTATTCATTTATTAATATAATTCAAATGTTATCTACACTCACTAAATGTTGTAACTAATATAAAATTTTAATTATAATTATAATTAATATAAAGTTTTAATATTATATATTTTATTTATCATTATTTATAATTTATTTAGTTCAATTTATTTATATTTAAATAGTTATAAACATAATTTGTATTTATTATAATTGTTAAAAATAAAATATATTTAATTTAATAATATAATAATAGAAAATAATAATTTTAGTATAAAACTTTGTGTTGTGGTTAGTGATAAAATAAAATGTAGTAAACCACCAAATTTGGTGTAAGTGGTTCTGAGCTCTGACAAGGTGACGTAAATTAGGAGTAAGTAGATGTTTTATTACTTTCATCTATCGGACCCACACTATAACTCATCTTCCTCGTATCTCGTGCCTTAACGTATTAATATCCCTCTTTTATAGTATCTTTCTTACAAATATTCGATATTTTTTTATTATTCGAATAACCCGTTCTTTATTTTCACCTTCTATTCGATATCCGAAATGATGAGCACTTACACCTATTATAAAATGTGCAGCATAAATTACTCTAATAAAAAAATGGAGTGTATTATTGATAAAATTTTAGAGAAAGCAGTCTGGGTGAATTAAAGTGTAGGTAAAAAGCAAACCTATAAATAGGTTTTTCAATTCTTCGAAACAAAATTGTAGAACATTAGTTTTTGGTCTAGGTTCACTAAATTGGTTGTGGGTCTCATCAAAACAACATTCTGGATTGTTACAATTGTCTTTTCCAGAGCCACTTAAATTACATATATGTTTAAAATATATACGCATCATTCGATTCGATCGTTCATGATTATATATATAGATAGAAACTCGAAACGTTCTAGAATATAGAAATATAAAACAAAAAGATATATATATATATATATATTATAAAGAGGTGAATAAAGATATAGAATTATCAAAATATAAAAAAGAGAAAGGGTAAAGGAAGAGAAGAAGAGTGGACCACAGAAAGAAATGAAAGGCAATAATTGATGTATAGGAAAGGCGTGGTTCGTACGCCTTAACCTAGCTACTCAATCTACTGCTCTTACACACTTTTCCTTTGTATTTTTCTACACATTTACCTCATTTATTCTGGAACTCCTACGTATAAGCCAAGTTCTCATGATCACCTTTATGGGTTTCCTCGGAACAATTAATTCATTTTTAATAGCTGGAGCCAGTATTTATATAACATGTTTATTAGTTAGTGTATGCCGCTTAAGACTTTAGATGTCACAACTAACTAATTGTACATTCAATGATAAAATAAGACATATATCTAAGTGTATTAGTTTTATGCATCGGTTGAGTTGGTCATCCAAATTTCCAAACGCCCATGTTTTTGTCAATGATGCTTAAAATGTAACTGCAACTTCGTCGTGAGCTTTCGAAGACGTATGGAATGCAATGTCCTTCAACATTCATACCCACAATATATTTGTTTTATTTATAGGATGATCAAATTATTTAAATTGCAAAATTCAATAAATTCTGATGGCTACTGTTCAATGTAAATAGTATAAACTTTTTATCCGGACATGCACGGTACTGTTTTTCCTTGTCGCATCATTATTTATTTAGGGGATGTTATTGGTTTATGTATTTAGATAGAATTATGAAGATTTAAATGTTATTAAAATTTTAGTGTTATTGAATCAAGATTTTTCAAAACTTTATTAAAGTTTGGTGTTATTAGTTTATATATTTGAAAAAAGTCTTTTAAAATTTTTGTAAGTTTAGCGTTATTAGATTCATGATTTTAAAAAGTCTATAAAAGTTTTGTGTTATTCAAACATTACCAAAGAGTCTCATTTAGTCATTGAATTAAAATATTGTGTTATTAGTTTGTTGATTCTATACTTATTCATTTACAAAATACAACCTTCAAAAGTATTGCATCTAGACTAGGTATTCTCAAAGTTATTCACTATGATTAAATATATATATATCTAATTTTTTCTGAAGAAAAAAATAAATCTGAAAATAATAATACAACAACAATAATAATAATAATAATAATAGAAATAATAATTAATAAAATAGTTTAATATTAAAATTTATGAGTTTTAACTTACCTTCAAGTTAATTTGTGAGTTTTGTTAAAATATAATATTCATGAGGATTTCTCAAGCTTCCGAAGTTTTTTCAGTTCCTTTTCTGTTTCTTATATTCCTAGAACTTTGAATTCTAAAGCTGATTTTTTAGCTATGAAGGCGAGAGATTTTTTTTACTAATATTTCTTTTTTAAACAATGTGCCTATCTCTTGGCATAACTCTCTTCTCTATAATTGAATGAATATATGTGTTGAGTTGGAAAAAAAAAAAATATATAAATAAACAAATAATACAATATACAATATTATGTAATATTTTTAATATATTTTCTACACAAAACAGTTTATGGTATAAGAATCCATAAAATTATTCAAAATTAATTAAAAATTTGTGAAACTTTTATCACAAAACTCAATAAAAGTCTCTAAGTAATCTTTAAAACTCTACAAAATTCATTAAAACTTTAGAAATCTTCATTACTTTAAAGTCACTAAACTTTTTAAAAATATAGATCCAATAACACCTTTATTTATTTATTTTTTTTAAAATAAAATACTATTCTTTCTTTGTACACGTTTTTGGAACCTACTACCACGTCACCCTAGAAGAACCTTACTACAGCCTGTCCATAACTCTTTCCTAACCAATGAAATTAATCCACGTGTCCTACGTTGACACGGAGGCTCCTCGCGTTTTACAGCTGTTCTCCGTCCAAATATCTCATATAAATATGGTCTCATCTTCTTTCACAATCTCATATTCAAAACTAAACCTCACTTAATTCCTCATCTCTATCCTCCTAAAATGGCCTATATTTACCGTTTTGCCACTCTTCTCGTTCTCCTCTCTGCCACCGTCGGCCTCTCCGCCGCCGCCTTGGTTGAGCAGAAGCCTCAGCACCATAAAGGTGTTACTTTGAAAGGAAACATCACTCTCAATCTCATTTGGTACGGAAAATTCACTCCGATTCAAAGGTCTGTCATCGTTGATTTCATCCGCTCTATCAGTTCCGTCGCCGCCGTAAAAGGTCCCTCTGTTGCGTCTTGGTGGAAGACGACGGGGAAGTACAATCAAGGCGTCTCAACTCTTTCCCTCGGTAAACAGCTCCTCCTGGAGAATTACCCTATCGGAAAATCCCTTAAAAATCCCCGTGCTCTGTCAAGCAAACTTAACGGCGGAGGTGCTCGGTCAATAACCGTCGTCTTAACGGCGAAAGACGTTACCGTTCAGGGATTCTGTATGAATCGATGTGGAACTCACGGGTCGAAGTCACGTTCCGTTAACACTGGAGCCTATGTGTGGGTTGGAAACTCTGAAACGCAGTGTCCTGGTTACTGTGCGTGGCCGTTTCATCAACCGATTTACGGACCTCAGTCACCGCCGTTAGTGGCTCCTAACGGAGACGTTGGAGTTGACGGAATGATAATAAACCTTGCGACTCTTTTGGTTAACACAATCACGAATCCGTCTCAAGAAGTTGTCTCGGCTTGTACCGGAGTATTCGGTTCGGGTGCTTACCCGGGTTATGCGGGTCGGGTTCTCGTAGACAAGACAAGTGGAGCGAGTTACAATGCTTTGGGACTCGCCAGTAGAAAATATCTTTTACCAGCGATGTGGGACCCAGAGACTTCGACTTGTAAGACTTTGGTTTGAAATTAGACGGTGCAGAACACGACACGTGGCAATAATCAATGGTGATGCGGAGTTTAAAAGCTTATTGCAGTCAAACACAAAGTTGTAGATATGTATCGCTTCTGGTTTGGGGTTGGGGAAAGGGATGTGTGTGGTTTTGTCGTTTACTTATGCCCTGTAAAATTCCATCTTGGAATTGTGAAGATTGATTCATATTTCTGTTTCTAATAAAATTGATTTGTAGTTTAAACCAAAGGAATCAAACTTTTTAGATATGTGGAAAAATAAATTAAAAATTAACCATGCTTTGGTTTGAGTATATATATAGAATAATGGAAAGGAGTGATGTTGGGACTTGGGGGATAAGAGAACAAGTATCTTTACTTTTTATCACTTTTAATAAAAGCTATAGCTTATACTTTATAGGTATTGGTGAATTGCTTTAATAAAGAATGGTGAAATGGAGTTTTGTTATTATTATCTAGCTTCCTACCAATCTCAACTTTATAGTAACTCTGCTATTAAATAGTTCCATAAATTCATAAAAATTGATCAGTGGGTTGGTTGAGTTTAGTGCATAGAAGAGGCTTGTCGAATCAATGGTCTGTGGTGATGATAGTGAAAGCAGTAAGCTATTAATGAACTCGATCCAATTTACTCGGATATGCCACTTACTACTATTGTTATGCTTTGAATAAGAACCCCATGCTTTAGGACTTGGTAACAACACTCAACCCCATAAAAAGAAAAATCATCTTGGACTTCATTAACGCATCCAAAAAAATTACACTATCCCATGTTTTATGTCCCAATCTTTGCCGACACACTTTTTAAACAGTACTACTATCAAATAATAAAACCTTTGAACCAAATGATTCAACAAAAAGATTTTAAAGGGTTTGTAAGTTCAAGATCGAATCTAAAGAGTTGAAAGGTCTCAAAAAGAGAGTATTATCTTGTTTGATCGTGTTTGTAGCAGTCACAAGAATCAAATTTTTAATAATCAGGCACAGAAGTAAACACCATATGATCTTCTCAACCTTCTCTCTGATTAGACAAGATAGATATTGTGAGTTTGCAATAAAAGAAGCAAAAATCAAGTTATCTCTCATGAGGCCTCCCAATAACCAACCCAAACATCTAACGCCTTAAACCAAGCCCAGTTCCTTTTATTGAAAGTAAAAAAAAAAAGTGATTTTCACAACGGCCATATTTGGTCTGCCAGACTGCCACGTGTACGTATAACTTCAACGAGCCGTTATCGCCGTAGGTTAAGGAAAGATCCGACCGCGTTCATTAGTTTGGCCCCACTAGACAGTTCACATTTGCGTCTTTTAAATTTACAACCGTCCGATTTTTCTCATTTCCTTTTTTCTTAATCAACGACACAGATTTAACGCGCTAGTTAGATAGTGGACCCCACTTTCCCCTATATAAACAGCTGTGAACCGTAGTCTTCTTCATCACCAACAGAGAAAATACTCAACGCTCGAAACTGCTATTTCAAATCCATCTCTCTTAAATTCACTATGTCCATCTCGAAAATTCTAGGGTTTCTGGTTCTCTCTGCTCTCTTAATATCTTCCGTTGTGGCTCAGTCCCCAGCTAAAGCTCCTTTAAGCCGCGGAGGAAGGCGAGTTATCTCTCCGGTGTCATCTCCGTCTGATTCTCCTTCCATCGATACTCCAGCAGCACTCACTCCATCTTCGATCTCTGATTCGCCTGCACAAGCTCCTGGTCCAGTAGTGGGCAACGCCGTTTCCAACAGATACGCTGTTTTTGGTGGATCCGTCGCCGTTTTGCTATGCGCTGCCGTTTTAGCTATGTAGGCTCACTCGATCTACGAAAAGAAGCTTCTCCGATGAAATCAGCATTATTTATTTCCTTATTAATTTATTCATTTTTCTACTTTCTCTCTTTCTCCTTGTTTTGATTAAAAATGTAGCAAGAGTATTGATATTACGAATCTCCGTCGATGTACCATTATCAATATATCATAATCTTTATTAATTATTTTGGAAAATATTGCCTTACCCAAAATAAGCTTGATACTGTTGTTAATTTGAGGAAATCTCGTAATTTTTTTATATTTAATATCAAAAAAAAGAGAACAAGTAAAACTGTAAAAGAAACAGCTCATCATCTCTTCTGATTGCCACATCAGTGGATGCGGCGGTGGCTTTTTTCGTCCGGTTGTTTTAGTCGCCGTGTTTAAACATTGTAACTAATGGGCCGGTTTTAATGGGCCCATCTAATATTTATTTGGCTCAGCATTTGGACAATATTTAGTTTTCCTAAGTAAGTGAAGATCGTCTTTTAGATCTTCTGGTCACACGAACTGAGAATCCATGGCGACTCGCTCTCTCTTCCATAGTCTTAGATAGTGAGTCTCCACCTTTCCTCTCTTTGTCTCCTACTGGTTTCTTCTTTCTTTCCTGATATAATTGATCTGCGGTTTTTTTTATTGTCTTCTTTTTTCTGTTTGAATTTAGTCGATTGACGACGGATGGTGCTGTCAGAAGCAATTTCACTCGGAACGCTGAATCGTCGCTATTCTCTAAGGCATACAGTGCTGATACGGCAATCGGAGACTCGCTCGTCGAGGAATCGGAGGAGAAAGACGATCTGAGGAGCCGGATATTCAGATTGAGACTTCCGAAGCGGAGTGCAGCTACTGTTCTCGAGAAATGGGTTGGAGAAGGGAATCAGATTACAGTCAATGAACTTCGGGAGATCTCTAGAGAACTTAGGAGAACTCGGCGTTACAAACACGCTCTCGAGGTACTACCATCGATAATTTCCTTTTGATGGAGTTTTTGAAGTTCATTGGGATTTGTAGCTCCTAGTTTCTAGATTGTTCACTTTGTGTCCTTGGCGTGAACTCTTCTTTGAATCTGGATTGGTGGTAATCGAGAAAGATTATTATTATGTGCAGATTACAGAGTGGATGGTTCAGCATGAAGAATTTAAGATCTCAGATGCTGATTATGCGTCTCGCATAGATCTGATTTCAAAAGTTTTTGGGATTGATGCAGCAGAACGCTACTTTGAGGGTCTACCTAAAGATTCAAAGACAACTGAGACCTATACTTCTCTCCTTCATGCTTTTGCTGGCTCCAAACAAACCGAACGAGCCGAGGCCTTGTTCAAGAGAATCATAGAGACTGATAGTCTCACTTTCGGTGCCATCACATACAACGAGATGATGACTTTATACATGTCAGTTGGGCAAGTTGAGAAAGTATCCGAGGTTATCGAAGTGCTTAAGCACAAAAAGGTTTCTCCGGATATTTTTACTTACAATCTGTGGTTAAGTTCATGTGCTGCAACTTTCAACATTGATGAGCTCAGAAAGATTCTTGAAGAGATGAGGCGTGATGGTGGTTCCAACGAGGGTTGGGCTCGATATGCTGATCTTACTAGCATATACGTAAATAGTAGTAGACTAGCTAATGCGGAGTCTACCTCACCCGTTGAAGCTGAGAAATCTATTTCGCTAAGGCAGTGGATCACATATGACTTCCTTATGATTCTGCACACAGGATTGGGAAACAAGGATATGATAGGTCAGATTTGGAAGTCTCTGAGAAACACTAACCAGAAATTGAGCAGCAGAAGCTACACATGTGTTTTGTCATCTTATTTAATGCTTGGTCATTTGAGAGAAGCAGGAGAAGTAATCGAGCAATGGAAAGAGTCTAAAACGACAGAGTTTGATGCTTCTGCTTGCTCGAGGATCTTGAATGGTTTTCGAGATGTCGGGTTAGAAGAAAAAGCCAGCGACTTTCACTTGCTCTTGTTGCAGAAGAAATGCAGCTTAGAAAACGAGGTATCATAAGATTGGTGTCTCGAAGAAATAAGTTGTCTAAATCTTATACTCTTGGCAAGAATCAGACCAAGCTCATCAATCATGGTGGACGAATAAAATAGAGAAATTCTCTCGTCTCTTCACTCCGAATTTTAATTTTTTTTTTTAATCGGAGTTAGTGAGCAGTGAGAACTTATGGATTTCTTTACCAGAAGATTTTGCTTACGATTGATTATAATCATAATCTAGTTGCATAGCCGGAAGAACCAGTATATAAATCTAAAACGTGATTTAAAATGTTTGATTCCATTAAATGCATGATTCACTAATGATAAAAGCGAAAAAATCTGTAATAACACGAAGTCCAACTAATGAGAGTATTGTCTCTTTATCTAGCAAAAGTGATGGCTTGACAAAATAAAGTAAAAACAAATCAATATATCGTACTGAGTTTTGGAAAGTTAAATCGTTCACATGCGTCAATGTTAGCAACAAGCGTGGGATCACCGACAAATTATTTTCATAGAGATAGCATTACATCGAACAGTTTGTGTTCATCGGAGAATTCGAATATCAACCAGACTATAAGCGACGGCTTCGATGCCACCTCCGGCGTCGACGACTAACTCAGTTTAGAGGTCCGACGAATTATTGAGTAAAGACTCTTGCTCGAGCGCTTGTAATCGTTCTTAGACTTCGAAATCGATCGGATGTGATGTAAGCAGGATCACAGGAAACACGAAAATAGAAATTGGAGAAGAAAAGGAGATGATGACTCTATCCAAAAAGAGAATTAACAAAAAAAAATGGATCACGCGCTCTCAATCCCAGAATTTCTTTAATTTTGCGAAAAAACCTCAAATCGGTGGGTTTATTGTAATTTTTTTAATTTTGCGAAAATGATATATATATATACATATAATTATGTCATTATTAGTTTATTACACTTACCTTTATATAAAATAAACATCATTTTATGAATAGACATTATTAATACGATAATTCTATACGGGTCATAAAGTAAAATAAAAGAGAAATTCGTATTACGTAAACAAACTTTTTTAATAATCAAGTCTACAATACTTGGTTTGAGGATAGAAACATGAGATTTTAAAAGGTTAAAACAAAAAACTGACAGAGGCAAAGAAGGTTCCATTATTAACACACTCAAGTTTATTACAAGATCATGATAAACAAACATGTTTGGACCCACGGGAGAAACAACAGAGAGTAAATAACATTACAGTAGTACAAGTCCCATTGAAGAGCTTAAGAGCCAGAGATTTAACAGAAAAGAAAAAGAAAAAAGCAATGATAAGATATTGGATTGATAGCAACAGAAGAGTAATAATGAGACAAAAGAAGAGTGGGGACAGAGATTTTCACCTAATGAAAGTGGAAAGCTTTCAATTTCCACAAGTCACAACCACTCCATGAAATTTCAATATTTGCCTTTTTGATTTTTCTTCATTCACACCCACCACCACCACCTTCACAGAGATGTTATTACTAAAGAGGATAAAAAAAAACACACACAAGATTATTATTAACAGAAGATCAATGAGCACCAAGACTTTGCTTTCTTTCTTCTTTCACTTTTCTTCCACTCCAAGAACAGAAGAAAGTGACCTTTTTTTGTTCCTTTTTTGATATAGAGAGCATGCCAAATCCAAAAGTAAAGCACTATTGATCCAGCTAGATGAACAGTGGATATGGTCCCACTAGTGTCACCAGGCGTGTTCTAATTGTTTTAAACCCACGTTAATGAAATTGAGAGAATCTTCATCAGTCCTTTACCTCATTGATTATCTTTTGTCTCTTGTCTTCTCTTTAACCAACCAAACATGCTTATCTATAGATCAAAAGGTGTTTTAGGTTTATCCCCAACGGCTGTTTAAATCTTTTGATGACTTTAAGTTTCGCTTCAGTAACTTGAGATAATCAATGGCTTCGTCTAGTAGTAAAAGAGCTTCTTTACCCTTTGCCCCCGGAACTACGCTCTCGAGGATTCTCAGCGTAGTGTAGATCTTGTTTTTTCTTGACTGCTCGTCGCTTAGACCAGAACCCGTTTCTTGTTTGCTTGAGATGTTGGATTCAGGAAGGTTTTCATCTGATAAACCTTTGAGTTTAGTGCCCACAAGTGATGAGGATGAGTCTCTATATGAATGGTCCACTATTTTCTGCCTTTTAAGGCATGGACCATCATCAACAGTGCTTTCAGTTTCACCCAATTCTTCTGTTGTTTTGTTGCACGCTTGTTGTTCAACTGGGAATGGAGAGTGACCAGTGCTCATTACTTCATCATCACTCTCCCAATCATCATTGTCATCATCATCAGAATACAGCAGAGCGTTGATTTCCTCAGTGTCTTCGTGCATTTCTGACTCCTCTTCGCCATTAACATTATCTTCATGGAGCAATATCTTTTCTGGAATGGCATAATCTGTCTTGAACCCCTTCTCTGGGTGCTCTGAAGCCATAGAAGAAGGAAACCGCAGAGGAAATCCACATTGTAACAAGCGAGTCTGATTTCCTGACTGATCGAATACTAGAAATCTTTTCCGGGAAGGCATGCGTGCCTGCTCGGGAGCAGCATTGCAGCTAGATCTCACGTTCAGATGGTGAGACTGCTGATCATAACTAGACAGTAAAGCCTGGAACGGTGGCTGCAAATAGTGAGACTGATGCTCAGCTGCATATACTTTACCGAGTTCCGGAAAAAGAATTCCAGGACGGGAAGACTCAGTAGCTGTATCCTGGACGCAAGTTTGAGGATTTAAGCCTACCGGCAACCATTTCTGTTGCTTGGTATCAAGTGGCATGCTCTTGAAGTCTAAGCCAAGGGAACTTTACGGAAATACAATACTGCACGAAAAAAGTACGGAAAGAATCATTCTAGATGACTATGAATGAGATAATTACTACTGAAAACCTCAACTCAAGAAAGAAACAGTCCATAAACAGGATTAACATTATCTAAAGTTGAAACACAAAAAGGGAAAGATTCAGTTAACATACCGATTGTGGAAGTTGTTGCTCAAATGTGTTGTATGCAATACTTCTTGATTCTTTCTTGAAGCAATGGTATAACAAAGTAGAACAATAAAAAAGGAAAAGGCCAGCTCGAAAATACAACACAAACTCACAAACCAACTACGTCACTGGTTTGAGTATATGTCTAAAGTATTCAGCCTGAAAGTGGAACACAGGAAAAAATAGTGTCAAGGAACAAGACAGTGAGCTGAAGTGACAAAGGAGCATAATTTCATCATATCTGCAACAAACCTGACAATTATCCATTGGTTGAAAGCAAGCAATAACTCTCACTACAATTGCTGATTTGTTAGAGTCTCCGTTGTTCTCGTACTTCAATGTTCGAAATCTTGTCTGACCAGCTGACTGACTTACCATAACTTTTCCAAACTCTTGATTGAAGAAAACTATAGTTGCTCCACAGAACAGAGCAAGCTACAAAAAGACAGATGACTCGAAGAAGGAGGAGAAAGAAACACTGATCTTGGAGAAGAAAAGAAAACTTGAAAAAAGCTTTTTAAAGAAATCGTTTAGCTGATCCTATATTGCTCACAATGGAAAACGTAGAAACGTTGGGATCCCATTATTATAGAGAAATAGATAAACAGAAGAAAAAAGAAAAGAGTAAGAAATTAGAAGAAGAAGAAGATTGAAGGAGGGTTTCCAAAGTAGAGAAGAAATTTACAGAATAACACGGCAATAAAGATTAAAGCGCACAACTTTACGGTAGACATCAACAGAACTTGTGAACCAACTCATGATGTTTTTTCACCTTCTATACACTTTTTTAAGTTTCGATCATTCACTGCTTTGTTGTTATCCAAAGAAAGAAGAATTCTGCAAAAAAGAGAGGAAATTACTTACTGGATTCCAGAAATGGCAAACAAAAGAAACCAGATACCAAAAGAATCAAACTTCGTAAAGGATAAAGAAATCGTTGCAGCAGTGAACTATAACATGTTCTGGAGTCTGTCTATCCAAATTTCCCTAAAATTAATAACTAAAACCTCAAGATTTTCGAACTAAGCTACGAAAATACACAAAGTCTTTGTTTTCGTAACAGTTTGACATCAAAATTCCCCGATATTTTCTTAATTTTCACACATAATCTTCCAGAGAAAGAAAGAAACAGAGCGCACAGCGAGAAAGCATAAGATGTTGAAATTAAACAGCTTACAGAGAGGAAAGGAAGGAAGATAAATGCGTGGAGAGATTAAAGAGACGAAGACTCGAGGGATAAGAGAAAGAGAGATTTAGGAGGAATATAAATTTTGAGGAAAACAAAAGTGGGCGTGAAGAGTGAAGTGTGACATTGCTTTATACAGACATGGCCTTTTTCCTTTTGACCATTTTACCCTTTTTCTTACACTCACTTTTTACCCTGAATAATTTTATTTCTAATAAAAATAAAATAAAAACAGTTCACATTAACCAATCGAATATTTGATTTTTCTTCTAACTCAATCAAGAAGAGAGAGAGAGAGACATTGCAGATAAAACCAAGCTGGAACATCAAATCCTACCAAAGAAATTTCATTTTTACGAATCATAACACTACGACCTTACCAATGAGCCTTTTTTTTTTTTTTATTAACAAAAAAATTCATATAAAAAGTTTTATTTTGTAAATTTAGTTTGCTTCAATTAAAATTTATTTTATAATCTATTACCTACCTCTGTTTCAAAATACAAGGGGTTTAAGAGTTTTTATTTTGTTTTCATTTCATAAAATGTTTTGCATATTTCAATGCAACATTTAATAAATTTGATATTTTATCACATTAAATATTCTGTAGTCTTGTTTTTAATTGGTTAGATTGTATTTAAATAACATATTAAATATTTTTAAAAGGAAAATAAATGAGTTTCTTAATATTTGTGCTTTTAGCCCAAAAAAACCTTATAAATTGAAACAGAGGTAGTAATATATAACAAAAAATAGTATTCATTGATTATATATGCGGAACAACTATATTGAATTTCACATAAAAACAAAAATATATAATTTTACATAGAAATAAAATTGTTATAAGTTGGATGGAGGGGGCCGAACGTGTAAATGTTATAATGGTGAATATAATGGCAAACTCTCACGATCCATTATTTTTTCTAACTTACATTATTACTATAATTATGTAATACTGTATTACAAACCCTCTCCATCATTTCTTATTTGT
>WJSH01008588.1:95439-110795 GCA_009757365.2 Lepidium campestre | reverse complement strand
TTTTTTTTTTTTTTTTTTTTTTTTTGTTGGTTTCTTTAATTGTTATTTTAAATTATTAACCTATCCTTTTTTAAAGTGCGTGGGTTTTAGGATTTGGAACATTTATGTTTGGTTTTATTTAACAAGTTTAGTTGCTAAACTAATAATATATTTTTATTTTATTTTAAAAGAGTTCTTTTTTCTTGTACATGGCGAATAAAACACCAATTTAGCACACTCGCTTTGATATTTAAAATTATAAATTATTATAGATGATATTTGAATAAGATATTAGGTAAAAAAGAGGGAAGCATCCACCAAATTCCATGATCATAGGAGTAAAAAAGAATAAAGAGACAAATTTGGTGAAAGAAAAAAGAAAAAGGAATGCAACGGAATAATGATTAAAGAAATGCACGGGGAATTAAGTGCTTAATTACCTTGACGACTTCTTTTTCTTTTCTTCTTTTTTTTGCTTTTCAGAATTTTTTGATTTATTTAAAAAGATTAATTTTCTGGTTGCCTCTTTTGATCTTTTGTTTGATGTGATTGAGAAATCAAGAATAGTAGTAGTTGCAATGTGAGACCAGTGGACCCTAATGCCTTACTATCTACTACTTATCATTTTACTGTACTTACAAATTTCTTACAATTATATCAAACAATTATGTCTTCTATTCCCAAATAATCATCACTTGAATTGAAGATAGATATTTCACATAATTGAAATTGGGCTTTGGTTAGATGAATGTCCATACTATATTAGGCCGGCCTATTCATTGACTTAGACCTATATTAGGCCCATTCTTCATATACATATACCAGACCACTATCTCACAACATTCAAGCAATTCCTTTGTTCTTTAACATAGATATTTTTTCTCATATGATCAAATGCAATCTTTTAAGACTTATTCATTGAACCTCCGACCATAATAAACCTTTTTTATTTTGGTAAGTTTTGGAATAATTAGAGGGAATATATGATATTTAATGTGAACCACAAGAACCGAACATAGTACCCAAAAGAGAAGGAATATACCAAAGGAAGGTCCCAAACAAAAGCATATCCTTCTAAGGGCCAATAGTCTTCTTGGACCGACCGACCGACAAAGTCCCTTTGCTTCAATCACTCTCAGTTTTAGCATTTACAAGCTCATGATTTCGACTAATCTCTAAATATAATATGAAATGGTATATTAAATTCACTATATAAATAATTTCGAATTATTTATAAGATGTATATACAATTTAATGAAAACATAAACATAATGTATTAATCATCTATATACTATTCTCAACACATTTGATCAAAAATTAATATCTTTAAACAAATTACGAACTTGTTCCAAAGTAAGGAACAATAACATTGTGAATGGTCCTTGCCTAGTCACCGTTGGAACAAACCCTTTGTACAAAGCCATTGGTCCTTCCTCCGCCACCATCTTCACCGCACAATCCAACGGTCCACAATAATTCTCTTTATCTGCATTCATCATTCTTGTCTTCACAACGTCGATCGGATTCGACGCCACAGCCGCAACAATCCCCGCCGCTACACTCGCGGCCACGTGCGTCCCGATCCCTCCTGGCGTCCCACGGCCTCCAGCGACCAATACCTCTTTGACGTGATCATACGTTGCTAGCTGAGAAGCCGTCACGATCATCGCACGGTTCACTGTTAGCCAAGAGCCACGCCATAAGCTTGAGACGCCTTCGTGTTTCACAATCCGCTCGAGCGCGTCCACAACGCTTTTGTAGTTTCTGCGGCGATGTAACGGCAGAATTCCGTCAGCTTGCATTCTCACCATCGCCACATCAGCAGGATTCCCGACGGCTGATCCAACGGCTCCTGCGATGAGTCCAGCTGTGATCTTGGTCACTAATGGGAAGTTACCTGTTGGATTATTTTATTCACATTAGGATCTTTTAGTAATATAATCAAACCAAACCAAACCTAACAAAAACTGTAACTTAGTTTAGTTATCTCTTATACATTGAAGATATGTATAATTTTTAGTAATTAGGCAAATAGATATTACATCTTTTAAATAATAGTCTTAATTAAATCGAAATGCAAATAGCTTTATATGGTTTGGATCTCTATATAAAACATATGAAAACCTAACACAAAATGAAGAATTTAAATATTATTTACCGGTGAGTCGATCCGTCCACCTCCGTTTAAGAAAGTCGTATAAACCCATACGAGTGGCAGAGTAAAGCATCTGACGGAGAACGGTGGCAGAGACGCCGGAAAATAGAGCGGCGGGTCCTTCCGTTTTGACAATGTGGGCCCCAACGGCGAAAGGAGTCATGGTTGAGCGCGTGGAAGAAGACGGCGCGTGAGTTGATGAAGGTAATAAAGAAATGCTGCCGATGAGAGAGTCTAGAGCAAAAACGGGTCGATAAGGTTTTAGGGGAAAATTATGATCAAGAGTAAGATTAAGGTTAGGGTTAGGGTCAAGAGAGAGAGAGTGTTCGCCTTGAAGCTGCATACGAACTTTGATGAGGTCTAATGGATGAGTCAGAGCTCCGGCGATGATTGCGGCGATGCCACCTTCAAGAAATGGTTTGAACCCCATTGATATTAAGCACCAAAGGTTTTCTTTTGATTATAAGAATATCGTTTTGATTGATAAATGAGAAGAATAAAAGAAGAGTTTGAGAGATCAATGGATCTTTTGTAAGAAAATGTTTGGAGAGGAGAATATGAAATTGAACAAGTTGGAAAAAGGAAGAAGACAAGTGACATGAGAAGAAAATAATAGAAGGAGTTGTGTTTGTTTACTATTCGTGAATTACAGCTTTTAGCACAATTTTTCATGTTTTGTCTTGATGCACACCTATTGCAGAATGAGAATCATTCAAGCTAAGAGGAATCAACCAATATTGGTCAATATTGATAAACTGACATTCCTTTTACATCTAAAATGTTCTGCTAAGGAGAAGTCTTTTAATTCTAGAGGTTTCACATAAGGAAATTTATGAAAAGGAGTGAAGGACTCATATACGTACAACCCATATAGGTGTAGACAAACATTATATATCTTTAGTTAAATATCTTAAATACACAAAAGAGACATTTTACAAGAGAAAACCAATAACAAGTTCATATCAAGAAGTGTTAAAGACTCAAACATGACATGAAACTCTAATACATATATAAATACTCTCTCATATATAAGTAAAACTATTATTGCACATATACTTATATATTCATTAATCAAGGAAGAGTATATTATTCACTCTCGTGATGCAACCCTTATAACGTTCTTTAGCCATTCATCTATGGCTTCTTGTTAGAACCACTAACTTCTTCAACTGTTGATGTTGGTTTTGCTGCCTTTTCCGTCTTTGCAATCCCACCATTAATACCAGGGAAAGGAAAGCTAGGAATCCATGATGGAAATCCAAAGTTTGGCCCTTCTGGCTCTTTTGGTTCCTCTGGTTCTTCGGGAACCTCAGGCTCCTCGGGAACCTCAGGCTCCTCAGGAACCTCTGGTTCCTCCGGTAGTGGCTCTTCTGGAATCTCTGGGTCCTCCGGCAGTGGCTCTTCTGGAATCTCCGGCGTTGTCACCTCTTGATGCACTAAAGAGTGACCTACTCTAGCAGCAAAACTAGGTGTAGCAAACAAGAGAGGCGATGAAATAAAGACAAGGAAAAAGACGGAAGAGAAAAGAAGAGGAAGGCGAAGATTAATCATATTGTGATATCTTGAAAGGAAATCAACTAAGAAAGGAGAGTGTTAAGTAATGTTGTGAGTATTGAGGGTTTGTGATTTGGTATTTGTGTAGAAGATGGTTTCTTAAATAATACTGAGATCACTGAGTTCTTGAAATGTAGATTTCAACAGAGTCAAAATATTTGGTGAGAAGATCACAATGCACGATTGTGAATGTGATGTGTTAGTCTTCAACAAACTCACCTATAATTTTATTTTACGTCGTATATGCATATAACTTAATTTATACGTACTCTATAAAGATATTATAGCATTACAAGAAAATACTTATGTGCATGGCAATTCTATGGATGGTCCATTGTTGTTATTCTCGCTAGTCCAATTTATTGGAGTTGATCTACTCACCAAATTATCACCCACATTTGGAGTTTATTAAATGCGACTATGATGATGCGATACTTGAGTTTCTTTGTGAATTTGTAATCAAACTATATAATGCAATATAAAAGACAAAACTGAAGTCTTGCAAACGCTCTCGCATTATTTTAAAGCTGGAACCAATACTGTTCAGACAAAAAATCTAAAGGGAGAGGATAGAAAACAAGAGACTCTGTAAAAGAGCTTTATTCACTTGATCAGAAGGATAAACGAAAGACTCTAATCTTGGAGCAAAACACAGACTCTGTAAAAGAGTTTTAATCACTTGAGAGGGATAAACCTGGAGGAATTGGTAGCACCAACACCTGGCCTACCATGCTTAACCGGCTTATATGAGATTGAAAACTCAGCCAAGTAATGTCCAATCATCTCCGGTTTGATCTCAACTTGGTTGAATGTTTTTCCATTGTATACACCGATTATGCTTCCAATCATTTCAGGCACAATCACCATGTTTCTCAAATGAGTTTTCACTGGTGCTGGCTTCTCTCCAGCTGGTGCTTCTATTTTCTGCTCAAACAAACACACATACTCATTTTAAATCTTGAATGTTTTAAAGCCATTTCAACAAGGAACAAGTGGTCATGGTAGAGATTAGGGTTTTATACAGCTTTGCGCAGTTTCTTGATCAAAGCCATAGGCTTCCTCGTCAATCCTCTAGAGAATCTACAAAAGACAACAAAACCGGATCAGTAAAAAAGAGACGATCTATATATGAAAAAAGCTTTTTGGTTCAAAAGAGTCTAATTATAACCTTCTGCGAATACGAGAACTGAAAAGCTTGACTAGATCATCGGTAGACATGTCGAGGAGAGCATCGAGATCGACTCCTCTGAAGGCGAATTTCTTAAACGTTCTCTTCTTCACGATTCCAGCCGTAGCAGCCTCTGTACTCGCCTATGTAATTTTCCACTTCGAGAAATCACACAAAAGTAATGTCGAGAGATCTAATCAACGAGGATATGGTAGTGAGATAGAGATCAAGGAACTAACCATTGTTATCTTGAATTGATTGTTGAAACCTAAATGAAGAGTCTTAAACAAACAGTGTCTGCGCAAAACAACTTAACTTAAGCAACAAATATATACCTGGCTTTAACCTACACACTTTTAGTACTAGGTTTCATTTTTCTAATATTAATCGGGGCCCACATATTTGGAAATTAAGACCTGCACAAACTTTAATGTGAACGTTCGATAGGTTTGTTGAGTGAAACTCGGATTTGCCGCTGAAATATTCAATCTATATCTTCTAAATATAGAAAAGAGAAACCTTAAGATCCAAATTTAACTTTAAACTCTGCAAATCGCCTTTAAAGTTTTCACATGAATCTGTAACAAACAAACATTTTCTATTAGCAAAATCCTCAAAGTGTGTCCAATTGTGTGAAAGATGTTTGCATCATACAAAACATATCAGAAGAACACTATTGTCGTCCTTCTGTATGGCCAACCTAACGGTTAGTGATAGCACCTTGCTCTATTCTGATTTCCGGAGGTCCAGATGGCCCTTTTTGTCAAATTTTCTGAGTATTTTTTCTCCTCACTGATATATTATTTGGCTGTGATGAGCTTTGATCTTTGCTTGAAATAGCTATGTATGGACTAGCCATTGCCGATAGTAGATTTTCCAATAAAGTTTTCTCGAGTCCTTTTTGATTGAACAGAACAAGAGTTTAGACACGTCTAAAGAGAGAAGAATTGCAGCGGAGTAGCAAAGCAGAAAAGTAATGACAAAATGGTCCAAAAAAGACAAAGAAGGACCCTATAATGGCATATTGAGAGCACGACAACAAGTGCATAACAGAGACTCTGTAAGGTCTTCACTTGAGAGGGATGAACCTGGAGGAGTGGGTAGCACCAACACCAGGCCTTCCGTGCTTAACTGGCTTGTACGAGATGGAGAACTCTGCCAGGTAATGTCCAATCATTTCAGGCTTGATCTCCACTTGGTTGAAAGTCTTTCCATTGTACACACCAATGATGCTTCCAATCATTTCAGGCACAATGACCATGTTTCTCAAATGGGTTCTCACTGGTTCTGGTTTCTCACCAGCTGGTGCCTCTCTTTTCTGATTATGAAAGCAAGACAAAGAGGTAAACTTTAGTGTTGAACCAATTTGGTTGCATAGAACGAACACCAAAAAAACAAAACTTCTCAAGTATTTCTAAGTTTACTGCATTTGGAAAGCACACAGATGCAAGCAGAGGAAAAGTCATAGCTCACAACGCACAATCAGATTCCACAAACTTAGAACATTATTAATTGTTCAAACAAATACAATCAATTCAATAGTTAGGAGCGAAAGAATTAACAATTTACCGC
Organism: Lepidium campestre; assembly: GCA_009757365.2. Classification (NCBI taxonomy): domain Eukaryota; kingdom Viridiplantae; phylum Streptophyta; class Magnoliopsida; order Brassicales; family Brassicaceae; genus Lepidium; species Lepidium campestre. The sequence continues at coordinate 104,367 of WJSH01008588.1, read as the reverse complement.
CTTGCGCAGTTTCTTAATCAAAGCCATGGGCTTTCTCGTCAATCCTCTAGAGAACCTATACAAGAGAATCGTAAAAACGGATTAGATTAGTCAGAACACAAGAGACGAATCTACAAAATCGAACTTTTGCGGTTAAGAAAAAGCCTAACCTTCTGCGAATACGGGAACTGAAGAGCTTGACAAGATCATCTGTAGACATATCGAGAAGAGCATCGAGATCGACTCCTCTGAAGGCGAATTTCTTAAACGTTCTCTTCTTTGGCACATCAGCCACTGCAACCTCTGGTTCGACATCAGCCTACAGAATCCACATGGAGAGAATTTACAAACCACTAATTCGGAAATGTGAGAACAGAAGTTGAAGATTTGGAGAGAGAGGAATGTACCATTGTTGGAGCTCGGCGAAAGACAAGGTGAAAAAACCCAAAATCTGCGTCTGCTTGCGTTTCCCAAATGAACAGCAAAGAGAAAACCTAAAACGGCTGATCCAAAATATATATGAGGACCTCAGCTAAACCCTACAAGTGAATTTTTTTTGACAATTAAACGGTTAATTGGTTTGTGAATTTTAATGATTTTGTAATCCCAACTTAAATTATGTACTATTGGTTTACTGATTTTTTTTTTTTTTTTTATAAAGTTGATGTCACATTAGATTTAAAAAGATTGAAAAATGTTAATTTTTACAAATACTCAAATACACACAAATTGTGGTTGTTTCGTTTTTAATTTCACGATGGATAGGTTAAACTGAAAATGTCTTAAATAGTAAATCAATCCAGTAAAAATATATCAAAATACAAGTATGAGTACTTTTATGTATAACAATCAACCGAGACAGTAAAGTATAGGAATGACAAAATACAAGAGAAATAGACAAACAATACAAAGGGTGATACGATAATTTTAGAAAATTGGACTGGGCTCCAAAGTAGTTGGGCCTTCTTCTGATATAATGGGCTTAAGGAGATCCTGGAAACTTTGGCATTGTAAACGCCGGCACTCTTGATTCTTCGGGTTTTAGCAATTCCGGCAATTTTGGAGCATCAAACTTGGGAATTTCAGGCATTTTCGGTAACTCAGGCTTGGGAATCTGTGGCATCTTCGGTAATTCGGGCTTTGAAATCTCTGGAATCTTTGGTAACTCAGGTTTCTGAATCTCTGGCATTTTCGGCAATTCAGGCTTCGGAATCTCCGGCATCTTCGGAAGCTCTGGTTTTGTAATCTCTGGGATCTTTGGTAGGTCTAACTTTGGTATCTCCGGCATTTTGACTTCTTCGGGTTTAGGAATCTCCGGCATTTTCGGTAGCTCTGGCTTAGGAATCTCCGACATTTTCACTTCTTCGGCCTTTGGAATCTTAGGCAACTCAAGTTTTGGAAATTCAGGTAAGTTAGGCAACTCGGGTTTAGGTAGTTCCGGCAATTTTGGTATCTCAGGTTGAGGAATCTCCAATAACCGGCGAGCTCCGACTGAAACCGGATCAGAGAGCAATGCACTAAGACAGATGATCAAGAAAGATGAAAGCAGAGAAGGAGAGACACTCTTCTTTAACGCCATTGTCACCTTGACAAGCTTTTTTATCGTTTTCTATTGCTTTGTGATATTCTTCTTTGTTATTGTGATGACTGATGAGCTTTGATCTTTGGTTGAAATAGCTATTTAAAGGTGTTTTGAAGGTGAAGGGAGATGGAGTTTGGTTAGCAAACTATGTGCACAGACTAGTTTGAATAAAAGTTCGTTTAACTCTCTATCTATCTATGATCTATCTGTGTATATTGTCACTTTCAATCTAGTTGAAGTTTAGGTCATTTAGTGTTTTACGTGTTTGGTTATAAATTTATAATACGTGTAATAGAATATTGAGACAAACCTCGTCTTATAAAAAGTCAAAGAAAAAGAAGAAGAAAATCTTCGTTATGAGCGTATTACACAGGTTTAAACATTGTAAAATTACACTCAATTTGGTAAATAATACAAGACACAATGAGCTTACAATATAGAGATCAATTACATAATGTTTCTATATAGTAATCATTAATTGAAGCAAAACCGATGGTTAAGGTTAACAAAGAGACTAGAGGTGATGAATATGAATTAAATTAGTGACAGGAAGATGAATTTCGTCCAAGATTACAAGTGACTAACACTTGATGTTACTGTTAACCAAAAGAAACAACAAAAAGGATTACACAGCCGTCTAACATTCCAACAACACCAAAATTTTGGAGAAGGCATATCAGTTTTTCTCACATACATTCGATGATTCTCCACCCTTTACTAGTTAACTTCAAAATGAAACTATTATTTTGTTTATATATCTCGAATCCATCGGTATAAATGAGATCATTTGATTTTTGTTATTATTTTTTATAATAATAGTGATTTTCATGTGTTTTGTTTCTGATGTTTGGACATTGGAAAGTCTTTCCTTTTCTCTGCAGTTTGCAGAGAGATACATCATACATCCACTGTGATATTTTTGAACACATAACTGAGATCGTCTGAGTAAGTAGAACTTAATACAAGTATATATGTGTAAGACTTTTGAACAGAAACATGTCTTGAATAATAAAATAAAATAGTATATCAAATACAACAAAGTCTGTATGGAAGCAAACAATACAAGTATAAAACTGTATAGCGTTTACCAAAAAAAAAAACAAGAACTATGACTCTGAGACCAAACCATAAAAGATATAATTCACTAACGCAACGATGATGAGATGGACAGACAGAAGTGCATCTCTCTGAATAGACAAATGGTATAAGAGTAATATGATGATTTAGGATAATGGGATGGGTTTCAAACTAGTTGGGACTCCTTCTTCTTGTTCAACACGCTTATGGAGTTCCAGGAACTTTTGGGAATTCCGGCAACTTGGGAAGATCAGGCATCTTCGGTAGTTCTGGCATTTGTGGAAGCTCAGGTTTGGTGATCTCTGGAATCTTTGATGCCTCTGGTTTTGGAATTTCTGGAATTTTTGGTAATTCAGGCTTTTGAAGTTCTGGCATTTTTGGTAACTCTGGCTTTGGAATCTCTGGAAACTTAGGAACCTCAGGTTTTGGAATCTCTGGAATAGTTGGTAGTTCTGGCTTTGGAACTTCGGGCACCTTTGGCAACTCAGGCTTCTGAATCTCTGGCATTTTTGGTAGCTCTGGCTTAGGAACTTCTGGCACCTTTGGTAGCTCTGGCTTGGGAACTTCTGGCACCTTTGGTAGCTCTGGCTTGGGAACTTCTGGCACCTTTGGTAGCTCTGGCTTGGGAACTTCTGGCACCTTTGGCAGTTCTGGCTTCTGAATCTCATGCATCTTTGGTAACTCGGGTTTTGGAATCTCTGGGACCTTTGGCATCTCGGGCTTGGGAATCTCTGGCATCTTTGGCAGTTCAGGTTTTGGAATCTCCGGCACCTTAGGAGCCTCAGGCTTTTCAGTCTCCATCAACTTAGGCACTTCAAGCTTTGAATTCTCTGGAAACTTAGGCAATTCAGGTTTTGGAATCTCTGGCATTTTTGGTAACTCGGGCTTTTGAATCTCTGGCATCTTTGGTAGCTCTGGCATTTTTGGCAATTCAGGTTTCTGAATTTCTGGCATTTTTGGTAACTCGGGCTTTTGAATCTCTGGCATCTTTGGCAGCTCTAGCTTGGGAAGTTCAGGCATCTTTGGTAGCTCTGGCTTTGGAATCTCTGGCATTTTTGGCAATTCAGGTTTCTGAATTTCTGGCATTTTTGGTAACTCGGGTTTTGGAATCTCCGGTATCTTTGGCAGCTCTGGTTTAGGAACTTCAGGCATCTTTGGCAACTCTGGCTTTGGGATCTCTGGCATTTTTGGCAACTCAGGCTTTGGAATTTCAGGTAACTTCGGCATCTCTGGTTTAGGGAGCTCTGGAAACTTGGGAACTTCAAATTTGGGTAGCTCAGGCAATTTTGGTATCTCCGGTTGAGGAAGATCTTCCAAAAACCGACGAGCTCCGACTGAAGCTGGAACAGTGAGCAATGCAATAAGAGAGATGATCAGAAACGGTGATGAGAGAAAAGCAGAAGAGAGACTCTGCTTCATCGGTGCCATGTCTACGCTTGTTTGAGAACTCTTGTCTTCTGTCTTCGTTGATGCTTCTTTTGCTTTGTGGTGTTTGTTCTTTGTTTGTGTTTGTGTTTATGATGAGATGAGATTATGGTCTTTGATTCGAATGGCTATTTAAAGGTGTTTTGGGGATGAAAGAAAGATGGAGTTTGGTGGGAAAATCTGTACAGGCTGACTTTTAAAATTTGTAAAAGTTTGTTTAACCTCTCCATCTGTTTATCTAAGTTGTCATTTTCAATCTACTTGAATTTTAGCTAAACGTGTATCTTAAAAAAAAGGCTTAAACTTTATAAACAAGAAGAATCCAAATTTCATAACAATATGAAACAAAATCATCTTAATTGTATAGTCTTTATTTTGATTATATTCATAACTGAAATGTTAAGAAAATCAAGTATACAAGTTTTCAAAACTCTTAAGTCATTTGGATATTTTGACTTTAGAAATTCAATAAAAACGAATCTTAAAATGAAATGTTTGTTTATAAATCCCACAAAGAATAAAGATGATGTTTGCAAACAAATTCGGTAACCTGCAAATGTGAAAACGCCATAAAGAATAATATAATGTTTAGGTTTAGGTTTTGGCCGGCAATCTACACAACGACTTGGATAGTTTTTTGATTGTGTGTTATGTTTATGTTCTTTGACATTTCAAGCCATATGTAAAATGTATTATCTAATATAATTGATCTTTATACAAAAGATAAGTTACAGATTTCGAGTCGGTGACAAACATTTCTTAAATAAAAGTTTACTTAGTCCCTTTTAATAAAATTTGTGCAGCCAAAACAAGCAAGCCTAAGGGAACCACAAAACAAGCAGAAGACACAAAACAACCAGAAATAAAGCTTTAGTTTCACTAAGTAACATTGAGTTTATCTTCATTATCTGCACTTCTTGTTTTTGTTGGCTTCATCTCTTTAATCATCATCATCAGAAATTACAACATATATGTCATCATCATGAACATCAACGTTTCTTGGAGGAGTCTTCATATTTGCTTTCTGATCAGATGATCTTTGTCCAGGACTGACGAAGAGAGATGAAACTGGCGACCAAACAGAGGTTTTAGGACGACTTGAAAACTCTAATGGAAACACAGCCCATGAACAATAGTAAACACCATCGCCATGACTCTCCATAGGAGGCGTTTGCGTTTTGACCGCTTCAAACGCTCTATTACAATACTGACACCTAAACATGCATTCCTCATAACCCTTAGGGTACTCAAAAAGTGTAAAACAGTATGGACAAGCGGTCCAGAAACTCGTAGCCACAGGACTCTGACTCTCCCAAGTCTCAGCTTGGTTCTGCATCGGCGAATCTTGAAATTGCTCTGATTGGCTTTGGGGTTGACCAAATTGACCGATTTGAATCAGTTGCAACTCTCGGTCGTACATTGATTTTCTTGGAGGATCAGAGAGGATGAACCAAGCATCAGAGACGAGCTTAAGCGCTTGATCAGCGAAAGGGAGACGATTGACGGTGGGATCAAGAAGAAGAGCGAGTCTACGGTACTGAGTCGCGATGTGTTCTTGATTTCGAGTTAGGCGAACGAGTCGGAGTACCGCGTACCAGTCCGGTAATTTTGAGTCTCCGATGGTAGATTCTCCGGCGAGTATAGTGTCGGAGATAGCGAGGATATAGTCGGCTGCATTTGCATGAGACAGGTCAGCTTTGCATGCACAGATTGCAGATTCCTTTGCTCCATGAAAGTCACTTAAAGCTAAAAGCTTCTCCGATGTAGCAAGCCACTGATCTGCCTCCGCTCTGTTATCGCCGTTGCTTACCATATCGCCGTTTCTGTGCCAATACAGAGCTACTGACCTACTGTGCCACCGGACAAGAGGACTTTATAACATAACGAAACCGATAATTGAAGCCGGTTTTGTATGAAATTCAGAAATTGTAAACCGGCATTTGTCGGTTACACTTTACCAATGAAACGGTAATTAGTTAATTCGGACATTTGTCATTGTAATTAGGAGAATTTTTTGGGCCACGTGTCTGTCTAAATATAGGAAAGTTTTGTGTAATTTTTATACATAGGAACCACAATATTCAGAAATGTTTACCTAATAATACGGACTTTTAATAAATTAAACGTGAAAAATTCCCATGGGGTAAAACGGTAAGATCGGAGGCGGTGAAAGACTGTGTTAATAGCCACACATCATCCTCTATTTCTTTTTTATTACCCCACACTTATGTCTCAAAAGAAAAGATCTTATCATTAAATGAAGAATTAAAGACGATCTGTAATAGAGATCGGTAACAATAATGGATGAAGAGTATGATGTGATTGTTCTTGGGACTGGTCTCAAGGAGTGTATCCTTAGTGGCCTTCTCTCTGTCGATGGCCTTAAGGTTTTCATTATAAATTAAGCTTTATTTTCTTACGTTTTGATCTTGATTTGACATGTACTCTTTATCTTGAGATCTAAATAGGTTCTGCATATGGATAGAAACGACTACTATGGAGGAGAATCAACCTCTCTTAACCTCACTCAGCTATGGAAGCGTTTCAGGGGAAGTGACACTCCTCAAGAAAGTCTCGGAGCTAGCAGAGAATACAACGTCGATATGATCCCAAAGGTACATTATATGTGAATTCAAATGTGTGTAATGTGAATCGTGTTATTAATGGGGAACATGGTTTCTTGATCTGCAGTTTATTATGGCTAATGGACTTCTTGTTCAAACCCTAATCCACACTGATGTCACCAAGTATCTTAACTTTAAGGCTGTTGATGGTAGCTTCGTCTACAAGAAAGGCAAGGTAGTGATTTTACCTTTAAAAGTCATGTTAACTACTCTGAGATTTTGATTATCCGTTGCATACATGTGTCAGATCTATAAAGTCCCAGCCACTGATGTGGAAGCTCTAAAATCACCACTGATGGGTTTGTTCGAGAAGCGACGTGCAAGGAAGTTCTTTATCTATGTGCAAGATTATGATGAGAAGGATCCTAAGTCTCATGAAGGCCTTGACCTTAGCAAAGTCACTGCCAGAGAGATCATCTCGTACGTGCAATGAATTCTCTCCTTCATCTCAAGTCACTTCACTATAGATTCTTGTGTTACAGGATTTGTCTCTGTTTCTTTATAGGAAGTATGGACTTGAAGATGATACAATCGACTTCATTGGCCATGCCTTAGCACTTTATAACGACGATGACTACTTGGACCAACCCGCCATTGATTTTGTTAAGAGGATCAAGGTAAAGTGTTTCTCTTTTCCTCTTCAACAAGCAAATGCTCTGAATTTGATGGCATTCTTTTGTTTTATTATCTGTTGAAGCTCTACGCGGAATCTTTGGCTCGATTTCAAGGAGGATCTCCTTACATCTATCCATTGTATGGTCTAGGAGAGTTGCCACAGGTTCTTGTTCTCTTTATTCTCATGGAACATCTCAGGTTTCCTCTTAATGTGTGACCTTTTCCTCTGTCTCAAATCTCTGATTCCATTTCAGGCTTTTGCGCGTTTGAGTGCTGTGTACGGTGGGACTTACATGCTCAACAAGCCTGAATGCAAGGTTATACACTACCTATAATATCTTATTCTCGGTTTTGATAAGTTTCATTTGTTAACTCTTCTAAAGATAGAAACTCATGGATCCTTACCATTAACTCTAACAGGTTGAGTTTGATGATTCTGGAAAAGCAATTGGTGTCACTTCTGCAGGAGAAACTGCTAAATGCAAGAAAGTTGTCTGTGATCCTTCTTACTTGTCTGACAAGGTAAAAACTAAACCAATTCCAACTGCAGAAACTGGTTAGTTCTTATACAGTCTATCTACCTTCTCAGACGTTTTCCTTGTCTTTCAGGTTGAGAAAGTTGGGAAAGTGAATCGAGCGGTATGTATAATGAGCCACCCTATTCCAGACACCAATGATGCTCATTCGGTCCAAATCATCCTTCCTCAGAAGCAACTCGGCCGCAAATCAGACATGTAATAGTTCATTCTCAAAAACACATTCAATTATAGAACCATGGATCTTACTTGCATCTACTATGACACTATTAAAGATGAATTTTTGGATTTCTTTTTTAGGTATTTGTTCTGTTGCTCATACGCTCACAATGTGGCACCAAAAGGCAAATACATAGCATTTGTCTCTGCAGAAGCTGAAACTGACAATCCAGAGGAGGAGCTTAAACCTGGAATTGAATTGCTTGGACCTATTGATGAGATTTTCTATCACTCTTACGACACATACGTCGCGACCAATAAACAAGAAGATGATAACTGTTTCATCTCTAGTGTAAGAGAATATCAGAATACAACATATGATCTAAGCAAATCCTTTTAACAAAAAACATATATAGTCTAAGCAATTTGCTTTCTTTTTTCTGATGAATCTTGCTTTGTTTTCTTGTCAGACTTATGACGCAACAACACATTTCGAGAGTACAGTTGATGATGTACTTGAGATGTACACAAAGATCACTGGAAAGGTATAATAATTTAATAACTCTATGTTTCTTGATTCACAAGCATTCGCAACGTTTTCAATAATCTTTTATTTTTTTGCAGACTCTTGATTTGTCTGTGGACTTGAGTGCTGCAAGTGCTTCTGCAGAAAACTGATAATTTTATATTTCTCATTTCGCTGAGAGTTCTTATATTTCAAGTGAATGTTTCTTTTTTTCTATTGAATATTTACAATACAGTTCGAAGTAATAGAATTTTTCATCTTACTTATAAGTCAAGGTCTTATGGTACTAAGATTTTAAGCCGTGAAATCCTCATTTGTATCGAGACTTTGATTTATATCCTTAATTACCCTTTTTTCTCGTTGATTTGATCTTTTCTTTTGGATTGATTCTAATTTTTGTGGGCT
>WJSH01008588.1:59159-95389 GCA_009757365.2 Lepidium campestre | reverse complement strand
AAAAAAAAAAAAAAAAAAAAAAGGTTTGAGAAACTCTTGCTAGGTTAATTTATCTCATAGTAGTGGAAACAAAAACTAATGAAGAAGTTAGCGGATTTAATAATTACCTAGAAAGGTTAATTTTTTTTTATGGGGCAGTCAAATCCCAAATTCGCGTGTTTCTCTCTTGGTTTGGGGCGCAAGAAAAGGGATCTTCTAGAAAGTTCGATTCGTAACTCGTAACCAAGTAAAAGTTAACACGTGTAGATCTTCAGGTGGTCCTGAAACCACCTGATTATGCCGTTTTCTTCTTATAAATACGTTTCGCCCATCTGTTTTTTCGCCATCGTTAAGCTTTCGCCGGATAATTCTTCTTTGTTTTGGTTTTATCGCCGGATAATTCATCTCTTATAAATCTTAAACATCTGAATTTCACAATGCCTCGACGCAGCTCCGGTGGTGAGTTTTCTCTTCTTCTTCAAATCTTCATTTTTTTTTTCATTTACGTTTAGGTATTTAAGGATTTGCATATGCGTATGCTTCCAATCTAGGATATTCGTGATAATCCTAGATTTTTGCTCCTTAATTAGCGATAATGTCTTAAAGTTTATTTTTGTTAGTGCAGGATGATTTGGTCCCCGCTTTCGCCCTGCAGCTGCACAAAGCCTGCCTCCTCAAACTGGTAAATCTCAAGCCTGTAATTTTTTTCATTTTTTTTTAATATTAAGAACCCCTCCTAATAACCTTTGTTGGAGGTGGTCTAATAATCCACTGACATATTGTGTAGCTTTTAAAATTTTATTTGTTATGTAATTGTGTGTGCTTTTTTTTTGGTGGGTTTCAGATAATCGTGCTCCTCCAGCAACAGCTCAGCCTAGTGACGGTGGTTCTATGCTTGGGGGTATTGGCTCATCCATAGCTGACGGTATGCCTTTCATCTGGTTTTGAAGCATTTTGTTTCATAGATCTAGTGATTTGGTTGGATTCCGGATAATCTAATGTTTATTTGAAAACTTTTAGGTTTGGCTTTTGGTACCGGAAGTAGAATTGCACGCAGGGCTGTGGATGCTGTGATGGGTCCACCAACCATTCACCACGAGACCGTTGCTTCTGAGGCTCCCTCTGCTTCCCCTGTTGCAAACAGCGTGGGTTTGGGTTCTTGTGACATTCAGTCCAATATTTTCCTAGATGTAAGTGAAAACACTTTCTTTATTCTCACTGAGCATTGTTTGATTCTTTTCAAGATTCTCTTAGCTTTGTATTAAAACCTAAGTGATTCTCATGTCCTGTCTTGAAGGACAAGTAGGCACAATGAAAAATTGATACCTTTGATAATACGTAGAGAATGAATACAAAAGAACGTGATGTCTTGACTTTAGATTAAGATTCTTGGACTCAGACGACTTTGAATGTGATGTTCTTAATATTGTTATTCAATTGTTGAATCCTAGTGTATCCGAGATTATGTGGTTGACAATTGGATGTTATCTTGTTTGTGTGTAGTGCGTCAACCAATTTGCAAGTGACATCAGTAAGTGCTAGTTCTACATGGACATGTTGACTGAATGCACGAAGAATTCGGGTTCCGAGATGGCTGCTTAAGTGTGTTTCCGCATCAATTATTCTTATTTGCAATTAAACAATAAAAAGTAGCTTTGAGAAATTCTTGGAAGTCCGTTCTAATAACAACTCTGGTGTCTTTCATAATCAGAAGTTGAAGTCTGATGGTTTTCTTGTTGAAAGATTTGGGATCTTCTACGTTAATGAAGAAGCCTCTTTATTAATGGAAAAGTATTTTCTATGGCTTACTTTATATTGCATAGTTTTGCATCTTGCTAAAGAGAAAGAAGAGCCAGTTGTCACTATGACTGTGTTTTGTCATAATCAGAAGATGAGTTGAATTGGGATCTTCACTGTCTATATGTCCTGATTTTTCCCCGGGGCTTTGAAAATAAAAGAGATGAACAATAGGGTTTTTGGGATGAAATAACAAATTAAAGGGAAAATTAGAGATTTATATAAAAATTTGAGCACTTTAGTGCAATTAGCCGATTTTATCCGCTTCAAAAATTCAGTCGTCAACATAAACCTTTCCAAATCCCAACAATCGATGGTTTTCCGGCGTCTCTCCGGGAGAATACTACCAGCGATTTCTGACTCTTATAAAATTCATTTTGAAGCTACACGGAGTTTCAGGTCTGATGCGGCGCTCGAAGCCATAGCCAATGCGTTAGAAGAGAAAGTGCCAAACTTAGTTCTATACAATTATCCTTCCTTCTCCGGCGCTTTTTCGGCTCTCTTCGCTCATCTCTACCATTCCCGCCTCAATATTCCTTGTCTCATCCTGCCCTTCTCTTCCGTCGTACCTTTAACGTAAGCATAGAGAGATTTTCGTCCCTTGCGTTTTTCCTTGTCCCGATTCTGATAGTGATAGCTTTGGAGTTTAATATTTTGATGTCGCAATCGATTTTCTCAAGGGATGCTAGGGTTTGTTGAAATGTAACTGGGAATCTTAAAAATCTTGCAGAGTTGAAGATCTGTATTTGGAGGAGTTCGAGAGGTGTTATCTGCTCGATTTTGTTGTTCCCAAAGCCTTTGCTGACCGTAAAAGAGCTTGCGACGAGTATGTTCAATGATGTGATTTTACAAATATTTTTGGTTCAACAATTAATGTCCTTTGGGTTTTAATATTGTTCTTTGGGTTTAGGATCATATGCTTTGATCACCGGAACTCGGCATTGACAGAGATTGGGTCGATAAAAGAAGAGCACAAGAAGGGGCTTCAGATTAATGTTGATACTGAAACGAGTAGCTCAAAAGCTGTGTACACGTATTTCTCCAGTAAACTCACAGATGTAACGTCTTCCGAGGTAAGTAAGGACAATGATGATGAGTAATGACTCTGATTTGATTGGTACGTAACTCAAGACTAATGGCATCATGTATTTTTGATCTATTGGCTATAGCTGGAATCTCTTAATTTGCTAAGCGTAGAAGACAAAATTCGGGTTGAATCAGTTCTTGATTACATTGAAGATATCGATCTTCGAAGATGGAGGTTGCCAGATATCAAAGCTTTCAGCTTTGGTTTCAAGGATTGGCGCTCAAGGATCAATTGTATCACCAATCCTTACATGTATGAACAGGTCTGATGCTTCACTTCGATCTTTTGGGATACTTTTCTTAAATCTGAGCATGTCTGTATATCATTCCTCAGTGAATTATTTCATGTCTTTATGTTGCAGTTGTTAAGAATAAGTTCGACTGATCTCATTGCTTATGGGAATTCGCATTTTTCATCTCGTCTAGTTGATGCAAAGAGACTGCTAAAGATGAATAAAGCTTTCAAGATCAGACTCGGAAGAGGTTTATATGGAGAATGCCTGGTAATTGTTTCTGTTTGTCGCATCAAAAGCCTCATTGTTTTAGAAATCACAATTGGCTTTATGTATAGGGAATGCGTGCAGATGGTAACCATCAACTAAGTGATGATCTTGGCAAGTTACTTAGCCTACAAAGTGCTGCAGCTGGTTTGAGGTAAATGTTAATCTCCTTTTGACGCTTCTGCTGTATATTAGTATAGTAACTGTGGATAGTAAGTTAGTAACGTCTCTCTGCTGAAATCAGGCCAATTGGAGCTGTTACATTTATGCAGAGGAACAATCTTAAAATGTGCTTGAGAAGTACTGATCATATAACCAATACATCTGAAGTTGCTAAGGTTTATTTCTTTACTGTAATTTGTTTTTCTTTGGGTTTCATGCATCACTCAGACTTACATTTTATCAATAATTTTGTTTTTATATATTGGAAAAGGCTTATGGAGGAGGTGGAACATCTCATTCAAGCTCGTTTATCATAAGAATGGATGAATACAATCAATGGATTTCGGAGAATCCAGTATGAAAACACTCCTCTACGACCAATCTCCTCAAAGCTCATGTCTTCTAAAGTACAGGCCAAATTCAAAATCCAATCACAAGTTTGGTGATTAGGTGATAATTGAAGAAGGAAGCTCTCGAAGTTGTTTTTCTTACTTGAGCTGGTTACGTTCGCGCTATAACCGGGTTGCATTTCGGTTCTGTTTCTTTGTAAGATTTCGGTTCGGTTTAGGCGGTGAGATCGATCGAACGGCTTAAAATAGATAACGCAAGAAGTGGAAATGTGTCTAGATATGTACACTATTGGATCGAAGACCAAATTCTTACCTGCAAATTCAGAATAACGATTACCAGTCTTCCACGTGGCAATCGAACATCCTTGTGCTTGGTCTCGGAGTCACGGTTTTGGAGCTTCTGAAACGATGTCGTTTAAAGAAAGCTTTTACGTATTTATGTATTTATTTATCGGCGTCGACGTCGAGAAGTATCACCGCCTAGAACCTTCGGTCTTCCTCTAGAAAAGAACTTTCGTAGCTTCAAAAACCCTAAACCCTTACCTTTATACAAACACAGTTTCATCGCATCATTTTGCATCTTCCTTAACTGATCTATCACCTCTTGAATTTCAAAGCCATGGCTTCCGCCGCTCTCCTCCGCTCTTTTCGACGCCTTGAAGTCGCTTCAGCTCCTTTCTCAGCTTACAAATACGTAAGTCTTTCTATATTTACGCGATCTGATGCTAGAATGGAAATTTCGAGTGAACTAATTACCTGATCTGGATTGACTCATTTATTATGGTTCATTTGTCTCAATTTTGTGAATAAATGATGTTGGTCGAATTTCGTCAGCCTGATTTCGTTAATTTTGGTGCAGCTATCGAGCAGCGGGAAAACATCATTGAACAGTTCGTATGTTTCTCAGAATTTGAGAAGCTTTTCCAGAGCATTCAGGTTTTGATCTTTCCATCCACTTGCTAGCAGCCTAGCACTAATATCTTTTTATTACGTACTCTAAAATTTTCTTCTTTTTGACGCAGTTCGAAGCCTGCTGGGAATGATGTCATCGGTATTGACTTGGGTACAACGAATTCCTGTGTTTCAGTCATGGAGGGGAAGGTGAGATGGTGATTATATGGCTTTTGATCATTAGCTTTTTAATGTTTGTGTTGAAGTTTGTGTCTCTGTTTGATTTGTAGAATCCGAAAGTCATTGAAAATGCTGAAGGTGCTCGAACCACACCATCAGTTGTAGCCTTCAACCCGAAAGGAGAACTTCTTGTGGGTACACCAGCCAAGCGACAAGCTGTCACTAATCCAACAAATACACTATTTGGAACAAAACGTTTGATTGGGAGAAAATTCGATGATCCACAAACACAAAAAGAAATGAAAATGGTGCCTTATAAGATTGTGCGTGCACCTAATGGCGATGCGTGGGTTGAAGCCAATGGGCAACAGTATTCTCCGAGTCAGGTTGGGGCCTTTGTGTTGACAAAGATGAAAGAGACAGCCGAAGCTTACCTTGGAAAATCAGTCAAGAAAGCTGTTGTCACTGTTCCAGCTTACTTTAATGATGCTCAGAGGCAGGCAACAAAAGATGCTGGTAGAATTGCTGGCCTTGATGTCGAGAGAATCATAAATGAACCGACGGCTGCTGCTCTTTCCTATGGAATGACCAACAAGGAGGGTTTGATTGCTGTGTTTGATCTTGGTGGTGGGACATTTGATATATCTGTTTTGGAGATTTCTAATGGGGTTTTCGAGGTATTTATATCCCCATGTGATTTATGTTTGTCTGGTCTTCTCTTACCTCTTTTGAGGACTTTTTAATTATAAAATTGCTTTTTTCAGGTGAAAGCCACCAATGGTGATACCTTCTTAGGAGGAGAAGATTTCGATAATGCTCTGCTAGACTTCTTAGTAAATGAATTCAAAAACACTGAGGGAATAGACCTCGCCAAAGACAGACTTGCTCTGCAGAGGCTACGAGAAGCTGCTGAGAAAGCGAAGATTGAACTGTCGTCTACATCTCAAACCGAAATTAATCTCCCGTTTATCACAGCCGATGCGTCTGGGGCAAAGCATTTCAACATAACCCTAACAAGGTCAAGGTTTGAAACTCTAGTGAATCACTTGATTGAGAGGACCCGTGATCCTTGCAAGAACTGTCTTAAGGATGCTGGTATAAGTGCTAAGGAAGTTGATGAGGTTCTTCTAGTTGGAGGAATGACTCGTGTCCCCAAGGTACAATCTGTTGTCTCAGAGATCTTCGGTAAGAGTCCTAGCAAAGGTGTTAATCCTGATGAGGCTGTTGCTATGGGAGCTGCACTTCAAGGTGGTATCCTCCGCGGTGATGTCAAAGAGTTGCTGCTTTTGGATGTCACACCTCTGTCGCTCGGTATTGAAACACTTGGTGGTGTCTTTACAAGACTGATTTCCCGAAACACTACCATCCCCACAAAGAAGAGTCAGGTATGCCTGTCAAGATTTGATCTTTTGATATTAACGAGGGAGGAACCCTGACTACGACACGTAGGAGTAAGGCAAAACTACGTTAGTGTGAGGCACTAATTAAAGTTTAATCTGTAGTGCTCGAGTTACTCTCCGTGGCATTGATTCCTACATATTTCCATTCTTTTCTTATTTTTGAATTTATGGGTCAAAACACATTCCTTTAGACTAATTAATGAGCCGTCCACATTCGTCATTTTTTTAACTAAAATGTTGGTTTGTCTCGTTGCATTCTTTTGAAGGTGTTCTCAACTGCAGCCGATAATCAGACACAAGTTGGTATCAAGGTGCTTCAGGGGGAGCGTGAAATGGCATCAGACAACAAAATCTTGGGAGAATTTGATCTAGTGGGCATTCCACCATCTCCAAGAGGAATCCCTCAGATCGAAGTAACATTCGACATCGATGCAAATGGCATTGTCACTGTCTCTGCCAAGGACAAGGCGACTGGTAAAGAACAACAGATCACAATCCGATCCTCTGGTGGGCTCTCAGAGGATGATATCCAGAAGATGGTGAGAGAAGCAGAGTTGCATGCTCAGAAAGACAAAGAAAGAAAAGAGTTGATTGATACCAAGAACACTGCCGATACAACAATTTACAGCATAGAGAAGAGTCTTGGTGAATACAGAGAGAAGATCCCAAGTGAAGTCGCCAAGGAGATTGAAGACGCTGTGGCAGATCTAAGGAGCGCTTCCTCTGGGGATGATGTTAATGAGATCAAGGCCAAGATCGAAGCGGCAAACAAAGCTGTTTCTAAGATTGGAGAGCACATGTCTGGTGGCGGCTCTGCACCAGGAGGAGGATCTCAGGGATCTCAGGGAGGCAATGATCAAGCTCCAGAGGCAGAGTACGAGGAAGTGAAAAAGTGAAAAGAGTTTTTGCAGCTTCTTGTCATTTGAGTTAAGAGATTAGGTTAGATTATGGTGAGTTCTGTGTCCAAGGAACTTTTGCTTTTAGAACAGCAAGCAATGGATCTGTCTTTGGAATAAGCTTTAGTCAGGGAACGAAACTTGCTAGTTTCTCTGCGAAAACCTATGTTATGCAATGTGATGGTCAAGGAGAGAAGTTGTCCAGATTTTTTCCACTTATACCGAAAAATGTGAAATCCAATTTAAGGAGGATAATTGTTATGTGATGTGTTGATTTAAGAAAGAGTTTCAAAATTTGTCACTTGTACCAGAATCCAGGCAATGCAAACGGACCTGAGAAGAGGTCAAGACCAGACCCGCTAAGCGAGCCAAAGGTTTTCGATCGTCTACAGAGTCATTCGCTGTGAAACGTGCGGACAAATTGCGGAAGTTAAATTTTACGAAATCGCCCTCTACTTTATTTTATCATTTTATGAAATTAGGTTTGATTTAACCGGAGATCCCATTTCTTTTGTTGGGCACTTCTCGAATTTTCGCAGGAAGATTAGCGAATTCACTGATCTGATTCTGTCTATGGCTGCCACGGCTCTTCTCCGGTCGATTCGCCGCCGGGACGTCGTCTCCGCGCCTCTCTCTGTTTACAAATCTGTATGTTTTTCACTCGCTGATTGCGTCTTTTTGGTGAAATTATCGACAGATCGAGAAATTCTGGGATTCGTTGAAATTCGTATTACATCTTCACGATTTACCATCTGATTCCCCTTCGTTTCGCGGGTAGATTTTAGGGAATGGAACGGATTATACATATCAATTTGCAGATTTTGGTGTTTTTTGTATTCAATCGTTCTAAATGCAAAAATTGAGTATATGAGATTGCATGAGTAGACTCATATCTATTTGTGAAACAGAAATAAACTTTTCTCGAAATAATCTAAAGATTGTTAGCAATTTCTGAGATTTATCCTTCTGATTGATTGAGAAAGCTTGTAGTTGTTAAACATAGTGCAAAAATATTGGGATGAAGAAGAAGAAGAGGGTGGGCTCAATATACCTGCTGTAGTTTGGGCACCTAATAATTACTAGAAGGGAAACTAGGCTCTCTTATTGCATATTCGCAGAGAAAGCGTTTCTCTTAACTGCTCCTGAAACGTTCTTGTTTACAGCTTGCAGGTAATGCTCAACCTTCATGGGGTAGTTCATACACTGGTCAAAACTATGCAAATTTGTGTAAAGCTTTCGGGTATGTTTTGTTTGTTTCTTGTGATGCTAATACTTATTAGAATCACTTGTATCGATGTATTTTTTGACTATCTTATGTTATAGGTCGAAACCTGTTGTGAATGACATTCTTGGTACGGGTTTGGGAAGTACTAACACAAGCACTGCCATTAGAGAGGAGAGAGAGGTAAGATGACTATATCCACATTTTGTGTATATGTAAATGTGTTACGAGCAGCTAACTTATGCTTATGACTGGTGATCTTTGTCTCGATTTTCTTCTAGCATTCGAAAGCTACTGAGACTGCAATTGTTGGAGCTCGTTTCACTCGATCTTTCCGACCTCTTGATGTGGGAACATCGAAACGCATTTTCTCTACAATCTCAGGGGATATAAAGACGACACGGGAGGAACCAAAGACCAAAAGCTTTCGCCCGTTGTCTCCTCACCTTCCTGTTTACCAACCTCAGATGAACTCCATGTTATCCATTTTCAACAGAATCTCAGGGATTTACTTGACTGGAGTAATTTTCGGCGGCCACCTTCTTTACCTGAAAATGGGTATGATTTGTCTCACCTACCCGAGTTTCTATCAAACCCTTTACCTTGTACAAGAAACACTTCCGGTCATCAACTCGGTTACTGCATTAGCCGTGCTTTATCATACTATCAAGAGTACTCACTCACTCTTGACCCACTAAAAACCTTTCCCAAAGCTCTTTCGATGAAGCCACCAAAGTCTCCAGGAAGAGTTTCTTTGAGATCAAGATTAATAAAGAGGGCTAAAACATTTTTCAAACTCTGTCTTGAAAAGGTAAGATTTATGACCTGTTTTCTTTGAGGCTATGCCTTTATTTGTTCTCAGACTTTTTGTGTAGGGGTTGAATAATGTAATAAATGTTTATCCGAGTTTTGTTGCTACGTTAAACTCTTTTGCTACAAGTTTTCTTCATATTTATTCGGTTTGCTTGTAGTTATGCCAATAGATGGCATACATCTTGCTAGAAATTCACTAATGGGCCCACATGTTGACAAATATGGGCCAAACAAAGTAAGGAGTATACTTTTGGGCTTAGTTTGTCTTCTTGCTTGCTCATGTATATCTTCTTTTTATCAAAACAAAATGTTGGGGGAAGGGGAAGAATGATATGAATTTGAATTCCAAAGACAAAGACAAGATAGCTTTTACACGGACACCTGTTTCTCGATTGTGACATGTCATTAATTTGCCAACAAAATTATTAGGACAAAGACTTTTAGACGACGACGACGATATAATTATTGTCGCTTAGTATAATGGAGAAATTAGAAAATAAAGATATTTTTTTATATAACTGGTGAAATACACCTTTATTATTTCTGTCCATAAGATAAAAATGTCAATTTTTGTTACTATTCACGTTTTTCTAAACAGTTTTTTTTAACATCTTCGGCAAATTTTAAAAAATACATTCTGCGGTTTTTCTTATTTTCAACCAATATCAGAATTTTTATTATATCATTTTCTCTATGTTCTACGGATCGTAAAATATAAATTATAAACTACGTAAATTTCTCACAAATTTTAGAATACACATTCTGCGGTTTCTCTTATTTTTTACCAATATCAAAATTTATATTCTACTGTTTTCTCTATGTTCTACGGATCGTAAAATGTAAATTCTAAACAAGGTAGATTTCTCACAAATTTTAGAATACACATTCTATGGTTTCTTTTTTTACTACCAATATCAAAATTTATATTCTACCGTTTTCTCTATGTTTTACATACCGTATAATATAATTTCTAAATTAGGTAGATTTCTCATAAATCTTAGAATACACATTCTACGGTTTCTCCCATTTTCTACTAATATCATAATTTATTTCTGTTGTTTCTTTATGTTCTACGGACTGTAGAATGTAAATTTGGTAATGTTTGATTAATGTTACTTTGATCAATTTTCGTGATCGGTTTCAAATCCTAACTAGAAAATTAATTTTGAATATTTATCCTAAAAATCAAATATTTAGCAAACAAATCAAATATTTCTTTTCAAATAGATTAATATTTTCTTACAGCTAAACTTAAAAAAATTAAGGAAAATATTTGAAATCCTAACAGAAAAATAATTTTGAATATTTATCCTAAAATCAAATATTTAGCATATTTATCTAACCATAATTCGTATCTGGAATTATTATAATCGGTCAACTTGATCAATCAACGCTAGATCAAAAATACACAAATTTACGGATATATTTCTGGGATTATTCAGATCGGTCATCTTGGTCGGATTGAGCCCAATCAAACAGACACAGTATATCATATATGTATATGAGATTATTTTGACCGATCGTATAAACCGATCAAAATGACCGATCAAATAGACAAAATCATACGTCTTCTCTTTGCTTGGTAATTTGAATTTTTCGTCTATGAGTCTGGTTAGCCACAACAAACGTAGCTCTGATGTGTGTAAGTTTGATCTACTTTCAACATATCTCACGAAACCCATGTTTGGTATCAATGAATGGATGGATTGTTCCTCTGAAATCAATATCAGCTTTTGTTATTATAATAAACTAAGAATACCTTCCAATTTTTTATGAGTTAACACTAATTTTGCACACAAGATTTTAAAGTACATTTAAACATATACAATCTCTATTTTAGATTGTTCCTCTCAAATTCATCTCCTTTGCATTATCATCAAATATATTAAACCAAAATCATGCATTTGAACAATTTAATGTTGCTCATTAAACAAAGAGTCAAAATTTAACAGTTGAGTGTTTCTACTACAAATTTGAATATCGCTCAACAAACAAAGAGTCAAATTTGAGATTTTAAAACCAGAAAAATTGACACCTTTGCAAGAGATAATGAAAGACAAGAACAGAGACAAACCCTGAGATTATGACCATTGCAAAATGTTAATTTTTTGGTATGATTGTTAACCCATTAAACATTAGAAGCATCATCACATCGATTTCGATTTATCGAATAACGATCTAGAAGAAGGATTCCAAAAACTCAGGAACAAAAGCGAAATCTTCAAATATCGTTCTTCGTCTATAGTTACAAGAGCAAAATGGGTTTAACAATAATATAAAGATTATCTCAATAAAATTAAAGGTTTAGATTACCAAAGATAATAAAAAGTATCCTTTATTTCTAATTTTCTCTAGTATAATCAAATTCAAAGATATTCTTATTACGTCCTGTTAAATTAGTTTGTTAGTGTGAAAGTGAATCTCTTTTTAAGATCCAAATTTTTTTTCTTTCATATCATTATCAAATAATTAATAAAATTATATCTTTCGAATATGAAATATAATTGAACTTTTGTTGGGTAAAAACTGAACCAAACCAAAATTTATTGAATTTCTGTTTAGTTTTGGTAGATTCGATTAAACCATTTGCTCTTGCTGTCGAAACTCTCTAGGGTTATATATGATTATTGGGCCATGCTTTAATTATATAGTGGACTGCACTTTACAAAGGCTTATTGGGTTTACAAAGGGAAAGCCAAGCCCACGCGAGTGTTATAAAACTCTAAGCGCGTAAATTACCCCCACTCGCATACCAAGCGCGTATGGCGCGTGTCACCCATTTGGAAAAAAGTCAAGCGAGGCGCGTGGCCTTTATGAGCACTAAAATTTTTTAAGTTTTTCTTCTGGAGAAATTAAATTTCACAAAAATTTGAGCATAAATCTACGTAATTATAACTATACACAACTGGAATTTTTTTAAAACACATTTATTTAGTTTTAATTTTTTAAAATAATTATAAACTAAAATATGTGATACAATTTTAAAAACTAAATTGGTATAAAAATAAAATGATTTGAAATATATTTGATAAAATTGAATTATTCAAGAAATATGAGGGTCTAAATAATTTGGCAACAAAATTATTAGGATAGACTTTTAGATGATGTATGATGATGAGAATATGATGCTTGTCGGTTAGTAAAATAAAATTCAAAAGATATTATTATTATTAGTTTGTTAGTGAAACACTTATAAGATCCAATGCATTCTCACCTAACAAACACCTTTTTTCTCCACAACACATGTCGTTACTATTTACCTTCATTTTCTCCGGACCACTTTGAACCAATTCAACACACAAATTGATTTATAGTCTTAATATAATTTAAATATAAGATAACTAATCTTCATAAAGTCTATGTTCCAATGCTTTAGTGAATTAAATATACACACACTTATCAATGAATTTGTAATTGGATACTAATCTTAAAGATTCCACAAGAGACAGGAGACCAAAAACAGAACATGAAAAGTGCTTTCAATTGATTCATCAGATATCAAGATTCCAACTTTGATCCAAAACACTTTTTACATATACCATAAAGTCTTTAAAAATGGATAATAATAAATCTTTATGATAAAGATTTACCTCAATATTTGCTTGATCTCACACTCACACTGAATCTGAACTTTGTGAAACTTTTGGTGGTGCCATGTTAACCGCCACTTTCCCATCCGGTCCGGTCATGCCACTAACCGGTTGACCTACTCCTTGGTACTGTGGCTGAGGCGGTTGCACCATCATGCCTTCTCCACCCATCGTATAGTACACGGGTTTCCCCATCTGTGAGTACGGTTCCTGTAACCCCATTGGACCACCAACACTACTCATAACCTGTGGAGCACCTGAATATGGTGGATGTGGTTGAACCACGTTGTAACCTGGCTGGTTCTGCTGCTCCATGTATGCATCAGGATGATGAAGTCTCTGAACAGGTGGGTAATAGCCTTGGTTTCCTTGTGTCGTCGGTGGTCTCATGACGCTGTGGTAAATTGTCCCTGGAGCTTGAGATTGAGTTGGAATCATGTAAACTTGTTGTTGCTCCGGTGGATTTGGTGACGTTGTTGTGTACATGTTCCCTGGGTTGCTGTTTCCTTGCCAGTAGCCAACCGGAGGTTGTGGATTCGTCTGAGATATACTCGTCGCCGCCGGATTCTGAGCGTATGTTGGGGGAAAGTATCGTCCGGCTTCGTCGTCGCTTTTTCTTCTGTACATAGCCTCTTGTTGTTGTTGTTGTTGTTGTTGTTGTTGTTGTTGTTGTTGTTGTTGCTGCTGCTGCTGCTGATGTATAGCCTCTTGTTGTTGTTGCTGCTGCTGATGAAGCTGATTCTGATGTATAGCCTCCTGCTGTTGTTGTAGCTGACTCTGTTGAAGCATTAGCTGTTGTTGCTCTTGATCTCTAATTTGAATCCTCTGAAATTCCTGGATTTGTCTTTGAATCTCCGCCGGACTTACGCCGTGGTCCGGTTGTAACATCCGCTGATCTACGAACATCGGCGGGGGTTCAAGTGCCACCGGTTCCGGTACCGCTAGAGGCACCTTCATTGGCGACGGCAGAGTTGGGGCTGCTTTCTCCGATCCAAATAGGAAATCGGCGTTACTCGGAGGAGCGGTAACAGATTTCTCTGATTCAGGTCGGCTAGGGATTGGATTAAGCGTATCTCGATCCGATTTAGTGGAACCTTCGGAGCCAAATCCGCCGGAAATCGGAGAAGACGTGAAGAGAAACAGACGCATCCTGGCTGGTTTAGAAGACATACGAAGCAAGCGATCATACTCATGCATCATGTGCTCCAGATCGTCATCGTTAGTCACGGAAATCAACGCATCAAGATCTTCACCTGGAAGCTGATACTTGAACGAGATTTCTTCACCGCCACCGCAAACGGCGGAGAGCTTGGATACCAAAGCGGGAAACCTGATAGCGCGATCCACAGACATGATTTTAGTATCTCCATTAACATAGGTAAGCTGATTATCGTGTGGACGAGGCTGGATCTTTCCACCATAGCTACACATGAGCTTCACCTTGTAGCTCTGGCTGCTCTGCTGCTGCTGGTGGTCCTCCCATGGCGACGGATTTTCAAACTCAACGTCGCGAGATCTTGGCGACGATTCAGCTGAATCTGGATACGAGTTGTACGAGAATTTATCCATTTTTGCGTAAATCACTTCTCTTCTTCTTCGTTTTGCTTAATCCATGAAAATGAAATAAAATCTTCAAGCGGTTTTGTTGAAATGGTGAGGACTCTAGGAGCCTTGTTTTATCATCTCATAGGGTCGAAAAACGGTGTTGGTTTTGGAAATTGCTAACCTCACAGGATAGTGTTATTGTTTTGTTACACGTGGCAGTTAAGTATTGGTTAACTGGTGTGACGGGACTGTGAGGGTAGCTAAAAGTCCATGAATTTGATGGGACTTTTGCGGCAGTTTGGTGGGGGCTAGTTAGTGTTTAATTGCGTGCTTGATTACATTGATTAAACATGCGTGAGCAATCAATGATTTATTTGACTATGTCTATAACCTTAATTCATTAGTCTTTTAATCATAAAATATCTGAAATAAATTTACTATTTTTAATTTCTGAAAGTCACCAAATATAGGAGAATTCACGTGATCTTCTTTCCAAATCTAATAAATTACAGCATCCCAAGACAATCCCAATCATTCACTTCTTGTCTGCTCAGATTTAAAAGAGAAAATACATATTAATGATAAAATTAATCAAAAACTAACTGCAACATAGAGTATTGCTAACGTAGAGCCCAAGCTCTAATCAAGATCTTGTAAAGAGAGATTTCTACGGTGAAATAAGTAACTAATGAAATCTCCTACTTGACATCTATTTTTATTGAGCTGAGCTGAAACCAAAAAAGGACTTTGAATCTAAGCAAAGTTACCAAATCTATCAAAAGTGTAATTGTCTGCACGCTGCAGCTGAAGTCTCTGCAGGACAATAAGGGCATTTGAATCTGCGGTAAGCACAGTTCTTGCTGAGTCTTTTGATTGACTCCTTGCTAATAACATGACAACAAGGCATCATCATTGGCGGGTTTTCTTCACTGCTTTGATCTCTACTCACCGGACAAACAAAAACTGAATGGAACTGAAACTCGTTTCCTAACTCTAGAGGAACCGGAAGCTGTTCCATTGCTTGCCATTCTTGTTTCTTCAAAGCCATTACACCAGCCAGCTTTAAAAGTGTCGGTAAAGTCTCTAAACCCGCGGATAAAGCGACTGTTAATGGGGATTTAGATGGCTGATCCAGGAGACGGTAATATTCCTTTATTAAAATTTTGGTAATCTTGTCCCAACATGATGCAGAAACCATCTCTGCGTAAGGACATTTCTCGAGTTCTCTGATCCATATCAGACAAGTCATAAGCTTTTGTATCTCTTTCATGTGGAGTGAAGCGAATTGCGGAAAATGGGCTCTTGCATACTTCAAAGCATCAGCCTGGTTTCCTTCTCTTAACATGTCACCATACTTCAAACTTAAGAGTTTCAGCTCCAGCTTTGAACCGTTTTGCTCCAGCTTTCCGCGGTTCGCTGAGATCCATTTCAGTGCAGGCTCAATGTTTCTAAGTTTCATTGCCTCCGTTAACTGGTAGATTTCTAAGGAGTGAGATCTCTCCTCAGTTTCTTCCTCTTCTCCAGCCTCCTTAACCAGACAATCGCCAACTTCAAACAAGCCTTGTCGGTAAAAATGGTGGATAAGTATCTTATTCACTAAATGTGTATCGAAATCAATGCTTCGACAAGCTAGAGATATATCAGGATGATAAGAATCTTCAAGAACTTTGAAAAACTTGCCAAGACTCATGTTCATTTCCTTTTGTGATTTCTGAAGCCGGATAATGGGTAAAAGAGAATCAAGCTTAAGCCTCAACTCTGTAAGAACTGATTCTGGTTCTACTTCATCATTATCAAATTGTATTCTACTCAATGTCTCTTTGATTCCATCACAAACTAGATCAATGACATCTTGAGAGACTGAGTGATACAGCTTTTGTTTCTTAGTAACTCGATCAAATGCATCTTTCACAGTAGCAGCCAGATCCATTTTCTTCTCAGCTTGAAAGTATTACCAACTATCCCAGAAAAAAAAACTTATAAACAACAGGAAATTAATTTGATCAAACAAGAGAATTCTCATAGTTGCAACGAAAATACCAATAAGGATTCGATTCTTCATCTAAATTTTGCATTTAAAAAAAAACTCTACAAGATCATGCGATTCTCGATTCATCAAATTTGCCCTAATATGAATTGGATCATAAACCCCGAAATCCACAGAGCTAAAACCAGATTAGAAAGAAAAATAAAATTATTTACCAGTAATCCTCAATCACAGAATATACGGATTAACACTAAATTTTCAAAATTGCAAAGCTTGCAACAATCATTAACTATGCAATCATCAAAAGCAATAATTTTGTACTTGGAATTACGATACTGCGACTTTTTAAGTCCAAAATTATATCTTTGATCAATGGAAAACCCAACTAAAAAAAACAAATCAATTAGTAGTAAAACGGGTAATTATGGAAAGATGAACAATACCGGAAAAGCGACTAAAATTCTGAATTTGGCCTTGAGAAACCAGAAGCCATTGGAAGAGAAAGGAAACAAAATCATGAAACTCGAGAGAGATGATACATATATATAGAGCAAGGGAGATATGATTGGCATGACTTTCTCAGCCGAATCAATGCGATTCAAAATTGTTAATTTAGGTTTCTGTAAACATGGAACTACTTTTCAATTTTCAACGCTGACCAATTATCTACGCTTAACTTAATTATAAATCTAAATTACTAACAAATTTACCAATATTTTCCCTATATTATCTAACATAACGGATAACAGTTTTTTTTTTTAATTCTCAAATATATAAGTGAATAATATGTATTTTGAAAAAAAATATATATATTTAACTTTTAAGGAGACAGTGGAAGTGAGCTACGTTGACTTTGTCTAGTGAATCTGATACTTGGTTTGGGCAGACACTCTACTTAATTAAACCGGTCGATCCGGTCCGGTTAATAAAACACGTTAGCCGATGACTCTTGTAAGGTAAACAATAGCCACGTTTTGAGAGTACAGCGTTTGTTACTTTGTCTTTATTCCTCGTACTTAACATTTTTCTTGGTTCTTTGTCGACCGATTCATTTTTTTCTTCAACTGATATTATACTAAGAAGCAGAGAAGATGATAAACTTTAGCTTATTCGTCTTAGTTCTACTAAGCATCTCCTTCACTAATCATTTCGTTGATGCTTCTTTGCTTGTGAAGTATCTTCCTGGTTTTGAAGGTCCTCTTCCTTTTGAGCTCGAGACTGGGTAAAAAGAAAAAGAAAAGCATTATATAACGAACATATTAATAATCCTTGAGTTCTAAAATGTCTGTTTCTTGATTTGCATGTGGGTTTTGAACAAAGATACGTGAGTCTTGATGAATCAAGAGATGTTGAACTCTTTTACTACTTTGTGAAATCAGAGAGAAATCCTGAAGATGATCCTCTCTTGGTTTGGCTCACTGGTGGACCTGGTTGCAGTTCCATCTGTGGATTGCTCTTCGCAAATGGTAACAAATCATCGAACGTTTCTTGATTTTCTAACATGTCATCATGTTTCTTGATGATTGGTCTCACCTTTAGAAGATTAAGACAAGTCTTGAAGTTCAACTTGATATGTTATTGTTTTTGTCTCAGGTCCTTTAGCTTTTAAAGGAGATGAATACAATGGGACAGTGCCTCCTTTAGAGCTAACATCTTATTCATGGACAAAGGTTAGAGATTATATGACTCCAATTTTATAATGATTTTTGTTGTTGTCTGTAATAATAACTAAATCAATTTATTAATATATGTAAAACAAATTTAATAATCAGGTGGCAAATATATTATATTTGGAATCTCCTGTTGGTTCTGGATTTTCTTATGCGAGAACTTTGCGTGCTTCAAAGACGAGTGACACCAAACAACTTCACCAAATTGATCAATTCCTTAGACGTGTTGAGTGTTTTGCTTTGCTTTGTTGCGTTTCTTCATGATTTTTTCTTCACTTAGTCATATATATTTTTTTATATTTCAGTGGTTTGTGGATCACCCAGAGTTCATATCGAATCCATTTTACGTTGCTGGAGATTCATATTCCGGGAAAATTGTTCCAGCAGTTGTGCAACAGATTTCACTTGGTATATATTCTTAATTACCAGTACTTATGCTTGATTTTGCTCTATCTTTCAATTAGATCGAAGCTTTTAATTGCATTCTATAATCAACATGAAAATAGGAAATGAGAAAGGCCTCACACCACTCATAAATCTGCAGGTGCTAACTCTGTTCCCTCACTCTTGCTAATACAGTTAATTCTGTTTTAAAAACAACTGTTTTTTTTGTATTGAATTCTTGCTAAATTTGAGCAGGGGTATATTCTTGGGAACCCTGTGACAGATCCAAACTTAGAATCTAACCATAAAATTTCATTTGCTCATGGAATGGGACTTCTATCAGATGAGCTCTTTGAGGTACTATTTTATTTTCATCATCATATGAAACTGGAGAAACCTGGTTACACATTCTTGTTTTTGTTTTGCAGTCACTTGAAAGAAGTTGTGGAGGCAAATTCTTCAAAGTAGACCCAAGCAATGCAAAATGTTCAAATGATCTTCTAACTTATGATCATGTAAAAGACTTATATTACCACTTTAGTATCTCTCTATTTTATTGCATATTTCAGAGACTAAGGTTGTCTTGTTTTTGAGTTTAAAGTGTATCTCAGAGATATACATAGAGCATATTTTGCTACCAAACTGCCAAGTGGATTACATATTACCAGTCATGTCACACACCTTACCAAACATACCAACCGGAAGAAGAAGAAGAGAACTCAAAGAATCCACAATGCCACCTCCTAGCTGCTTTGTAACAATTCTCTTTTACATCTTCATTATTTTCTATATCAATTGGTTTTGAAAAGTTAAGATTTTTCTTGCACTTTATCGTCTTTGCAGACTTATAAGTACTTCTTGTCTGCCTTTTGGGCAAATGATGAAAATGTACGCAGAGCTCTAGGCGTGAAGAAGGTACCTAATGTGAATTGTTGGTTCTATATAAAACTTCATACTCACACAAAATCACCAATGCAATGTTGATGATCTCTGATGCAGGAACTTGGAAAATGGAAACGATGCAACACACAAAACATACCATATTCATATGATATTCACACTTCCTTTCCTTATCACGTTAACAATAGTCTTAAAGGCTTCCGCTCTCTCATTTACAGGCAAGATTAATATTTGTTGATGTGTGATCATTGTTTGATTTTGGGATTATCTTTTTGTTTGTACGTTTATTATTTGACAAACTCATTATTTGGTAATTTTTGGAACAGTGGTGATCATGATTTTATGGTACCTTTCTCTTCAACTGAAGAATGGATCAGAGCTCTCAACTATTCCATTGTTGATAAGTGGAGACCTTGGATGATGAGTAGCAATCAAGTTGCTGGGTAAAAAACAAAACTAGTCTTTCTAACTTCAATCTCATCTTCTTTAAAGGTACACTGTTTTTATCTGTGTTTTGTAGGTATACGAGGACTTACGCCAATAACATGACATTTGCAACCATCAAGGCAATCTTTTTTAAACACTTCCTTCTTTCTTCTCCAAAGTCTCTGCAGGAAAAACAATTAGTGATGTAAAGAAATTGTTTTGTGTTTGGTTTGCAGGGAGGAGGACACACAGCAGAGTATAATCCAGATCAATGCTCACTTATGTTCAGAAGATGGATTGATGGAGAACCACTCTGAAGACTCTCACTCACTACTGTTTCTATCTCTCTTACTTGTTGTTTGTTTCAACTGAAACTAATATCTGGTGAACTGTAATTTTGCCAAGCGTTATTATGTAGTTCATAAGTCTGTATTTAAACTTGTGTTGACTAAATCATCTGTAACTTTTGTCGTTGATGCAGAGAAGCTCTCTATCATGGCAAGTCATAGACCCTGTCTCATTTTCCAAAGCAAAATGTCTTTTATTATTTTGCAGTCATTACTGGTGAAAAACAAAATCCAAATGTTTAGATCTCTTTTGAAAGAAATACAAGAATGATGTAGGGCTCTTGAATCTGTTCATTATCCGAGCTCATTAATTGGACATTGCAAGATATCTTTTAACTGTTCAGAAAAGTGAAAGGTCTCCAGCATCAACTGATCTCTTCACAAGTTTAGCCCATGATTCATTTGTTTCATGGATGATCTTCAAAGCATACTCCTGTAAAAAACCAAACCAGATGTGTATAGCTTCTCTCAGTTTCAGTACCAAACATGAAGCCGTACCACCCTATTACAGAGAGAAACTTACTTTGTTTGCTGGTTTGTCTCCAAGACCAAATCTGTTTGCAGGCTTCCCATCTGGGATCTTGTAGTCTCTAAACCAGTCTCTAATGGCCGTTAGTGTACCCTGCATAGGGTCAAAAACAAAAATTCATATTAGTCTATTTGGTTTTTCGTTTTTGCAAGAATATATAGGGATTCGTTTCAACTAGATTAGCTCTTACTGGAAAATGTTTCTCAACATCATCAATATCATTCACAAGATCAGCTTTTGGGTCATCCAAAGCAATGGCAACAATTTTCCAGTCAAGCTCTCCTTCATCAATCATTGCTAAAGCAGCTAAAGGCTTGATTTTAAGAACCTCGCCTATCTTCCTCTTGGTTTCACCAATCTCAACAACATCAACTACAATCCAAAACCAAGAATAAGGTAAATAACATCAACATATTCAAGGGACTAAAAAGCCTATCCCAGATTTACCTGGATCGTTATCCCCAAAAGCTCCTTCGACTTCAGCATTTGCCTGGGATGGATCTTCCCATGTTTGTGGAAGCAGCCCGTAGTTCCAGTTAATGTTGTACCTAAATAAAATCCAGTAGATTTGATCATCCGGGAGATAAGTAATTTATTTGATAGTGTAAAAAATAAATCGTAATTCCAAAAATGTGCTAACTTGTCATCAATGGAAGCTGAAGGCTCTACAAATTTAGCTTAAAACAAAGCACAACTCAAAAAAGAAGAGGGAAAGCTATTTTGCTTACGGATAATATCTGAGCTTTCCCTTCTTTGTGTCTTGCTTAATAGGAGTGTAATCTTCATCAGTAGCAACCTCCATTTTTGCTTTTGACTCTTTTGGTATTTCAACTATAAAGTTAAAGACTCCATCTCCTAAGGTCAATGGTATATCATGCCATGGAGAAACCTATACACAAATGCATACAATACTTATTTGTGTGTAGAATACAGAACAGAGTGATGAACCAAAAGCATTTCAATTAACATTCACAATGTAGATATTTGGAAACACTGATTGCTCCAGAGAGAATTTCTTCATTACGAAGCCAAATCTAACCACGAGAGAGTATTCCAAATAACAACGTAATATATATATATATATATACAAAACATCAAAATATAGGCGAATAGACAATCCACCTCCTCAAAATCTGTCGCAGCAACAAAAGCTTGAACAACAGAAGAGAGTGATGAACCAAAAGCATTTCGAAGCAAAATCACAATGCAGATCTTTATAACATTTATTGCAATCAAAGAAAAGGTCTCATCATTATATGCGTCTTATTCGTAACGGAGTATAACAAATAGCAATGTCAAAATCCAATACTAAAAAAATTGAAAAGCAGAGAATCCATTATAGCAGCCCAGTAAACCAAGCTTGGATTTTGAACACAGAGAGACACAAAACGAATGAGTAAGAAACAGAAGGATAAAAAAAAAGAACCTTCTTTCCGGAACCATCGAGGAAGAAAACCCGATAATCAAGCGTTTCGGCTTGACCTTCTTCTTGAACCTTAACCTGAGGATTGTAAATGGCACTGCAAGAGAAGGGTCTCTTGGATTTAAACACCAAAGCTCTTCTGTTGAAGCAGAGACTGCTAAATCCGCCGCAGGATTTCTTCGCCGGAAAAAGGAACGGTCTTTTGGCGAGGAAACACGAGGTGGTTTGACTAGCGGCCGCCGCTGCAGTAATCACTCTCGTGGTCGCCATAATTATTGTGGAAAGATTGAAAATAGTGGCCTTTCGTTTTTCACTCTGGCTGCCTCCTTTATTCTCTTCTCTCGGAAAAAGACAATATAAATAAATAAATAATAAAAATTTATATCCAGAGCACGTGCGTTCAGTATAGTAGAAGAGTAGGTGATACCTACTCTAACACAAATACTATATATACAAGAGCTGTGGAGACTTTAACGCCAAGGTTTCGTGGTGTAGTTGGTTATCACGTCAGTCTAACACACTGAAGGTCTCCGGTTCGAACCCGGGCGAAGCCATTTATTTTTTTGCTGTATTAACTTGAAGGTTAGTGTTTTGAGTCTTTTGACTTTTGAGTCGTGGGTTTGATCTCGTTTCAGTCAGTGAATTGCAGATTTGCTGGCTCATTTATGGAACGCAGATTCTACATATTCCTGGAGCTTTCATTTATCAATTATCATTTGTTATGTATGCTTATCAGTAACTCGATTTGGTTAGATTTAAAAGAAGCAACTGTGAAGGGACCTGGATTTCAATCTGCAGGGAAGCTTCAGTTGGGCTTTGGGAAGCTAAAGACCTCTGCTTTGTTTTTGGATAATTGAAACTCATAGATAAGTACGTTGAAAAGGTCACAGAGTACACAAACTGATAAGGAATTTACATATGTTTGAGACGCAGACATGAGGAGTACATGATCAAATGATTTAGGAAAGATCTTATTGTGTCTCTCTGATCATCCTCCGTTTCATTTTCTGATGAATTCGACACCTTTCTGAATACTTCCAGCTAGTTCTTCTTTTGCTTTCTCCAAACCAATCCTACAGAAGAATGAGGAAAATCAAGATAAAGAACTCATCTTTCTTTCTCTCTGAGACAAACATTTTGAAGAGATGTGTTGAGTTTTCAGACCTTTCGTATTCGTTTAAGGGTCCAAGCTGATACACTTCCTCTGCTCCTGTACGTCCAAGTCGCACTTTGGTTGCAAAGAAAGCTAATTCCGTCACCTGTTATGCATTGCCATTACAAATCAAAGGCGTTAAAGAGTGAAAGAGAGTAAGTTTTCACTAAACAGATGACAAGTCTTTTCAAGATTTACCTGTGAAGCAACAAAAGAGCATTCTACCACATTCGCATCTCCTCTTAACCCGCGAAGGCAAGCATCTGCAAACTTGGCTGCAGCATATGCCTGTGTACGTAGTACATTCACAGGAATTCAGGATACTGTTCCTGAGAATACAAGTGTTTTAATGATAATGTCTTAAAGTGATTTAGTTTAGTTACCATCGAAAGTGTTGCAGATCCAGCTCCAGCTTTGGCCTCCACAACTTCAGTTCCACCATTTTGAATCCGGTTTGTGAGGTACTCAATCTCTGAAGGTGTGAAGCTGCTAGGAGGCTTAACCTGAGAGAAATTATTAGGCAAAACAGTCAGATTAACAGAGAATCTGAAGTAATATGGAATTGTGACCGGTGCGTTCTTTTCATATGATACCTGTGACAATAGTGGTAAAATTGTGACTCCTGCGTGTCCCCCAACTACTGGTACGTCGACTTCTCTTGGATCAAGTCCGAGAACTTCTGCCTGCACAAGATTGAAAATATCCAAATCTTGATGGTTGAAGAGTCAACATAACCAATTGGAGTGAGTAATCATAAGACATTGTTACCACAAATGTGTTGGCACGAGCAACATCTAGCGTAGTAACTCCAAGGAGCTTCTTAGGATCATAAGTTCCAGCTTTCTTGAAAACCTCAGCGGCAATGGGGACAGTAGAGTTTACAGGGTTGCTAATCAAGTTGACAATTGCATTAGGACAACATTTCGCTACACCTTCACATAGTGTCTTAACAATTCCAGCATTGATTTTAAAGAGATCATCACGGGTCATTCCTGGTTTCCTCGGTACACCAGCTGGTATGATCACAAGATCCATACCGGTAAGCGAGTCTTCAAGCTGCTTAGGTCCCAAGAATCCACGGACCTGATAATGAGCTCAAATTAATCATAAGATGGTCATTATACATTCATTAGCAAGAAAAATCAATCTTAAGACAAGTTTCAATGTTAAGAGTTTCTTACAACAGCTCCAGTGTCCATATGACTGACGTCAGCTGTGACGCCAGGAGCGTTAACAACATCGTAGAGATGAAGTAAAGAGACAAGAGGGTTCATCTTCATCAGCAATGATAAAGACTGTCCAATTCCACCTGCAGCTCCAAGAATTGCTACTTTGAATCCTGGATTCCCACCTTTCGCTCTGCAGTTTTCCCTTCCCATTATTGAGTTCTTCGCCTCCATCTAATGATCCATTAATCACGAAGAAGAAAGAAAATTCACTTTCTGTACTAGAAGGATTCAATCGAGGTAAACAGAGTTTTTTCAAGAAATCGCATCATAAATCCCAAGTTACTTCACTGCTAGAAACGAATATCAAGTTCATGACTGGACTAAACTTGAGTCTAGATGAATACTGAGACTTAATCACTGTTGTTTGAGAATGAATACAAATTATCACTTCTGGTTAAGAACAACTAACGATTGAAAAATCAAAGAAAATAACTTGACTTAGAAGCAAAGTTGAAGAAAACCTGAGGAGTGAAAGAAGGTTGAAGATGAGCTGAAATCCTAGCAATCCTCTGGTTAGCATCTCCACGAAACTCCATTGTTGTGTTCCTCTGTTTACTCTTGTTCGAAGAAAGCTGTTGAAGAGTTTGAAGCTGTTATATGTCAGAGAAAAGAAAGGGTTTAAAACATGGGGACTAAATTGAAAGAATACGACGTAAGTATTTGTATTATATGGATTTTATTTAGAAATTTGTGTGGAAGAAATGTTGTTCATTTTTATGAAAGCCTTCCTTATCCTTTTATCTTTAAGTTGCTCTGGTCTCATGACCGTTGTGGCTCTCAAAATTTCCCTAGATAAATGGTTTTGATGAAGTCATTAAAATGGTAGATTTGTCTAATTCGACATTTGTTTTGTTGATTATAGAGGAGCCCATTAAAGGCCCATAACTGAGGTCGACAACTGATCAGTCTGATCCAGCAAGGTGCGGTTTACACAACTACATAACTTCCAACCAAAATAATCAAGAAATAAGACTTTGGGTTCTCAGTCATCGGTTTAGATGACCAAGAGGAACATAACCAGTTACAAACAAAGAACAACAACCAATGAACATATTCTACACACTTTGCAACACATTTTACAGCTCTACACATTGATTTACACAGGTATGTGCTGAGAAGGTGACACTTCACCAAAAAAGGCTTTCAGTTTCGATCAATGGAGCCACCAAGTAAAGACATTATTAGCCCACCGCCATGAACTCTCTCCTCCGGAATCAACAAGTCAAAGACATTTGTTTCTCCTTCATGTGAATTACTACTTGTAGATTTCATTGATGAAGGTACAAGAACCTGCATAGGTATCATCATCTTCTTACTCTGACTTCTCTCAAACTGTACTCCAT
This sequence comes from Lepidium campestre, assembly GCA_009757365.2. NCBI lineage: Eukaryota > Viridiplantae > Streptophyta > Magnoliopsida > Brassicales > Brassicaceae > Lepidium > Lepidium campestre. The sequence continues at coordinate 69,587 of WJSH01008588.1, read as the reverse complement.
CAACAGTACAATCAGAGACAGCGCTAACTCCAGATTGAGAATGATCAGAAGCAGAGCCGACAACAAGGCCACTGAAGAGTCCTGGTCCAATCAAACCAATCTTGCTTGCATCTCCTTTCTCCCGAGACATAACAGTGTTATGTGCAGCGCATAAACCGCTTTTTCCTCTAGCGAATTTCTCGCATAACCCATCTCCCCAAGAGCATCGTTTCCCACCACCGTGAGCTTTACAGAAATCAGTACTACCTTGAGCACTCTTCTCACAATCAACAATCTTGCAACGTTTCCCACCACCGTGCTTAACACAACAGTCAGTGCGACCACGTGCACTCTTTGTACACCCCACCACAGCACATCTTTTCCCCCCACCATGAGCAACACAGAAGTTAGTCCCACCATGTACGCTTTTAGAGCAAATCCCGCCTCCATCAGCGAGACAGCGTTTCCCACCACCGTGTGCTTTACACAGAGGAGTACTTCCTTCTGCTCCTTTGCTACACTCTGAAAATATGCAGCGTTTTCCACCTCCATGGGCTTTGCAGTAGTTAGTACTTCCCTGAGCTCCTTTCTCACAACCTGAATGAAACTGACAACGTTTTCCACCACCATGGGATATACAAAGACCAGCTTGTCCTTCAGCACTTCGTGTACAGCTTTCGAAATTACATCTTTTGCCACCACCGTGTTTGATGCAGAAGCCCGATTTTCCACGGGCTGCTTTGTCACATCCTTCAAGGAACTCACAACGTCTTCCACCACCATGAGATATGCAGAAGTCTGTTTTTCCTTCAGCGCTCTTCGTGCATCCCAAGTGCTCACATCGATTCCCTCCACCATGGGTTTTGCAAAAAGTGGTTTTACCCTCTGAACCTTTGTTGCAGCCTGGTTTTTTGCATCTCTGTCCTCCCCCATGGCTGATGCAAAGCCCTGACGCTCCTCGAGCTCCCTTCACACATCCCATAGAATTGCACTTCTTCGGGTTGCTAGCCCTCTGTTGTACAGAGAAGGCTGTGTAAGATAATGGCTCTAGGCTCACTTGTGAGTGTATGTCACTTCCAAAGTGACTAACTCGTTGCATCTTTGAAGGGTTTCTAACATTTGGATCTAACAAAAGTGATGGCATGTAGCCACCTGATCTCTTTGCAGAAGTTGAACCTTCATCAACAACAGGGATCACACACTGTCTACCATTACTGAAAGCAACTCGAGGAGTAGTAATCTCTGTATATGTTGATAATGAACAATCAGGTCTGCCTAAAGTGTCTATACTTACAGCAGGAAGACCAAGTTGCAGAGCCGAATCATCTTGTGATCCGAGTTCTTGTGTGAATCCACAACCAGAATCTTTGTTGTTGTCGACACTAGAATAGTATGAAGCTGATGTTGGACCCAATCCAAGGACCAACTGACAGCCATCATCAGTGCAATTAGAAACATTGGAACAAAAAGGGTCTTGAGATCCCCCAGAACACCTCAGGCTAAGAGCGGTGTCATCCATGTTGTCCTGTTTGTTTATGAAGATGAAAAGGATATAGATGGAAATAGAAGTCCGCAATAAACTACCACTAAGCAAATCCTACTTGTAGCTATAAGTATATACTGGAGCAACTTGAGTTATGAACAACTTCCGCCACTCACAAAGCCGATGTATCTGCCCTGTCTATCTCCAAGAATGGGAAGAACTAATCTGCTGGTGTAATACTGTCAGCAGAAGAATATTTGTTGGAGAGTATCAGATTCTGAAATGATCTTTGTTGAAGTATGCTGCTATAGAGAATTGTCCACGAGACCTTAAACGAAATCCAGAAAGCATGCAACTTGATAGTTAACTAAATGCATGATGAGTAAAAAACATTGTACTAGCGAAGAGATCTGAATATGGCATACGGCTGACTGAGACAAAGAACAATCAAGGGCATTATACTAATAAAGGTAAGCATTTGAGGTTAGGAGCACAAGATTGAAAGCTAAATACTCCGCCGGAGACTAAGTACCAACCAAATGACTTTTGGATGCAAATCTGAAGCAGTAAGGTGACATGTAAGTGTAACTGTACATCTTTACTCAAATATAATCCAAATAAAACAAATTTGGGCAATGTTAATCGATGATATCATCACAAATTCCAAAGTCAACATTATTTGTTTGTAATACAACATTTCATTAGAATCATGATTATAAATCCAAACACAAGATCCCAAAATCTGAGAAAACATACGTTTTCAGAGGTTTGACTTGGAAAGTTTATTATTAAAAGCAGGAGAAGACACCAGAAATATTAAGTCACACTAGTACTCAGCAAGAATCTGAACAAGCCAATAAGCAAATAAACCTAAAGCACTTTGGTGGCGAAGAAGAAAAACTATAAAAAAAAGGCCATCATGTAGATTTTTAATTCTCTGCAAACTTCACATAACAAAGATTACATAGACAAAACTGAAGGCAAAAACAAAGTCTAAAGCTTAGCATAAAGTGTCAGAAAAAAAAAACGAGTGAAACGATTGAAAATCAAGTAGTGCAAATGATTAGAATCAGAAGGGTTAATTTCAACAAACTTTCATATGCATTCTATTTCATAAATTCTCATGAACAATAAAACCCTCAAGAAGATTCGATTCGATAAGTGAGAGCAGAAAAAATTAAGACAAGAATTCAAAACCTGGTGGATGGATCTGAAACTCAGGTCTCCAGAGAGAATCGAAGGAAGAAAACAAAAATAAGAGTTAAGAAAAGAAAGAAGGAAAATATGAGAGAAAGTGCCGAGAGAAAGAAGACAAAGCTTATTGGCAAAAAAAAGAAAATGATATTGTAATTATTATATTATAATTAAAATACCCAAAATACCCTCGATCTTTGTCCAACTCTGATTGGCGAAGACAAAACGCTTTTCTTGTCAAAAGTCCACTCTCATTGGGTAATTTGTAGTTTGGTAGTACAGACGAAACTTGTAATGGAAATGGAAACTTTATTTTTAGAAGACATTAATGGATGCTGTCAAAGAAGCCAACGAAATTTGAATATCAAGATCAACGATTAAAAAGTTTGAATATATTGACATCAAAGAGTCGTATAGAAGCCTAATACACAGTATTGTAATCAGCGTTTTTATTTGAAGAATCAGAATGTAAACACTAAAAAATATTATTGATCTGTGAATCCTCTACACGAGTATACGATAATCCCAACCTTTTAGCAATAGCAATTAGGCTTCTTGCTTCTTCACTTTGGTATCATCCAGAATTCCAACAAGGCATTTCTCAAGTAACATATCAAAGTTGACCCAAGCATGGTATTTGTTGAACAAAAGCGTACCGTCTCTCCCAACTGCTTTCATCAGCATATCAACACCTCCAGGATGAAATTTCATATAAGGGGATATGTTGTACACACGACCTTTCAATACAGTCCACATTGAATCTCCCGATCGGTGCTTCTTTACTTCATCCATTGAAATAAGCCTCTTGTTTGACTCTCCCTTCAGGCCTGTAAAACAAATTGCCGTTTCATGTAACATTTCAAGATGTAATTTAGTAAGAGAAGACCAATAGAGAGAGTTTTGCTTACCTGCAAGATCGGGATGTGTTTGCATAAGTTTCAACCAATCCATTTGGCTATAACCCTTTTCAAATGGAATTTTGGTACGAGTTATAGGCTTTCTATCCGGAATTTTGAAACTCTCAGATGATTCATTGGACTGCTTTTTGGAAGATGAAGAATTAATCACCGTGAAAGACAAAGAACCTATTTTCTCTTCCTTTGGAGGAAGAGACTTGTCTTTCCACACAAGACCATTGCTTTGTTGATCTAATCCATCTTTAATGGTAATATTGCCTACATCTGTTGCAAGATTTTTCGCCTCAAGAACATCTTCACTACCTGGTGGTACAACCTTGAATTGGAATAAAAATAATCCATCATAAAGTCTAAAACTTTCATGTTTCATGAACTCAATCCAGAATAATTGAGTGGAAACTAACCTTTGAGAATGTGAAATCATCATCTTTAGTACTATCCATCTTTGGGCTAAAATATTGAGTTTCAACAATAGGTTTCCCAAAACAATCTGCAGCCAGATTTCGGAACAATTGAAGATAGAAAAAATAATCTAAGGCCTCACTAAAGAGGAACAAAAAGATCTAAACAAAGACTAATCATATCATTTTAATTCTACACAAACTTCACCAAACAAATACGAAAATTGGAAACAAAACAAAGTCTAAAGGTGCCGAATTTAGGGATTTAATTTACCAAAATTTAATAGTTAATAGCCCAGAGAACACAAATACCATAACCCTAAAAAGAGCAGGGAAAATTTGATAAATAAGAGGTGGGAATTCTTAAAGTCAGAACATTTAATTTAACCCCGAAACCAAAAGACTATGCAAATTCTGATTTATGAATCAATAGCAAGCAATTAATAACAACCCGAAAAACAAAGGAAATCAGATGTATAATGAAAAATGGGAATCGAAATAGAAGAGAATTGAAGACCTGACTGGATCTGAAACAGAAGAAATCGCCTCGAGCTCGAGACCGACAGGGAATCGAAGGAGAAACAAAGAACAGTGAAGAAAGAAAGAAGGAAGAGAAGAATCTATTGACAAAAATGGATTATAATAAATTTTAGTCTTCCCTGGAGGCTGCACTCAAATGTCTCAATATGGCAAATTCGAGTCGGTTTAATTCTTGAATAGAACCGAAAATATTTAGGGAATTCTGGTTTGGTTCAGGTCAGACACCATTCAATTAGAATTGAAACCGAACTTGTAATTTGGTTCGTCTATTGGTTTTCTTCGGTTATTTCGGTTTCTGTATTTAGGCTGGTATCAAAATAACAGATTCAATACAAATGTAGTCGAATTACACACAAACTACAACTTCATCAATCAACTAGTGACGAAGATCATAAAACTAATAAAGCCCCTTATTTTATTTTATACTACTAATAACAAGCTCTTGCCACTTGAGTCACAAGTCACAAGCTCTTGATGCATTCCCGGAAGATTAGATCGATTCGGTCAACGTCCTCTCGCTCAATTGATTGATCTGCGCCCATCACAAACACAACAGCATCCGTATAAGTTTGGTCTGTGACGTATAAATTTTGTTAAAAAAGGTCCCACATCGGTTAGTGTACTCTTAAATTTTCATTTTATATATTGCATTAAATCAACTTGTTAACGTCGAGCTTTGTAATGAGAGCTTGTAACCCAAATGGGGACATTAAGATGGTGGAACAGCGGCTCGGCCTACGGATCGGATTTGTTGTTGGCATAGTACTGGATCGCCCAGTCCAAGCTGATAGTGATCCCTACGAACTAAACGAAGGTTTGGTTTGCATGGTTCCTAAAAGTTGAGGGTAATGCGTGAGGCTGGTTTCACAGAGCAGCGACTACCTCCTACTACTAGCAGTGGACGGACCACGGTTTGTCGCCACACAGATTCACTATGGTCCGCTGGCTCGTACCCAGCTTGAACCACCATTTTTGTTTTTCACGTTGTTGGTAATTCGTTTTATTTAAAATATTTTGTAGTTCAAAAAAATAAAATCCATAACATCAAACCCTAATATTCAAGGAATGTTTCAAACTTCCAAGATGTAGAAGATGATGACCTAATGCGATCTTTCTCTTCCCTATTTCGTCAACTACACTAAGATCCTTGCACACATTGATCTTAAATCTAACCACCGTCTCTTCATTCTTCCCCAGATGAACCTTCTCAAACCTTATAAGTTGCTTGATCGGAGATCTGTGTATCGCCGGCGGCGTTGTGAACAGAAACACCGTCTGACTCCCTTCTCTGTCTCCAACGTTCTTTACCTTCAATTGAATCTCCAAATCTGATCCTCCTCTAACGGCGTTCTTGCAGTGCGTTCCGATCGCTTCCAGTGATTGGCACTTTGATGATCGGCAAGTGTGGCTCTCGTCAAGACGGAGAGAGACGACTCGTGGCGCTTTGATTAGCTGATGGTCGAATTGAGTGTAGGAGATTCCGTCGGCGAAGGCGTATACGGTTTCTCCGGCGTAAAACCGGTAAGTCCGACCCGGATACCCGTTTGCTTCGTCGGGTCTCATGTTCATACTCGACATCGGAATTTCCTCCACGTAGGATTGGGGATACCACGTCATTGGCAAATTTCCACCTACCGGAAAAATAAATCACCGGTTAACAAAATTGCAATTTTTAAACCGACCGGTTTATTGTGAAGAACAGAGTCTTACTCGGATTATAACGACCAAAGATGACGTCAGAAATGGCGAGACCACCGGCTTCACCAGGATATCCGACCCACAAAATGCTTGTGATATTCTCATTGTTCTTTGCGAATGTAATGTCAAATCCTCCACCGGACATTATTACGAGCACCACCGGTCCTTTTGCCGCATTAGCCACTTGAGTAACAAGCTCTTGCTGCTTTCCCGGAAGATTAAGATCGATTCGGTCAAGGTCCTCCTGCTCAATTGATTGATCTGCACCCATCACAAGCACAACAGCATCCGTAAAAGCCGCAAGAGCTTCAGCTGAGACTAAATCTGCCTCTGCGCACGCCACGTTAGAACATCCCGGCTGATACGTCGACGAAACCGTTGCCGCCAATCCTTGAAACGGTGTTGTGTACTTGCACGGTTCACCTAAAGATAGAAAACAATCTCAGTTTCACACATTTAGGCTCTTTGAGACCAATGATCACTAGTGGATTAGTTTCAATTTACCGTAGTAGTTTCCGATCATCGTTGTGGTGACATTAGCGTTTGGTCCAATAACGGCTAACGTTTTGATTGCAGAAGTTGATAACGGAAGAGAACCAGCAGAGTTCTTAAGCAAAACAATGCCTTGTCTTGCAGCATCTCTAGCGAGTTCTTGATTATCATCTGTGCAAACGTCCTTAGGACCAAGATCACCAAACATTTGCTTCTTTGGGTCTCCATCAAAAAACCCTAAACGCATCAAAGTCTTGAAGTTGTTTGTAATCGCTTTGTCAATATCTGCTTCATTTACCAATCCTGCTTTGACAGCTTCCATTGCGTGGTCACCAGTGAAATGATCACAATTCAAATCCAAACCTGCCAATAGAGATTTTGCCACAGCTTCTGCTGGAGTCTTGGTATAGTTTTGGCTCTGATACATTACTTGTACTGAATCACAATCCGAAACAATGTACCTAATAAAAACAAAACCAATATTGATTAAAAAAGCAATCATTTCATAGCGTTTAAGACATTGGAAACAACCTTACCCGTTTAACTTCCATTGTCCGCGGATCACACCGGAAAGCAGATCAGGATCAGCACATGTCGGTTTACCGTTAACTTGGTTGTAAGAACACATGACACTAGCCACATTCCCATCAACCACACAACTCTTAAACGGTGGTTGAAACGTATCATCCATATCTTGTTTGCTCACCTAATCCAACAAAACAGAGAATAAAACATTGGCATGTATTTGGCTTGACCATTAATAAAAGTCACATAATATTCAAAGAATACAAATAATTCTTTCTTCTTTACCACGGCATTGAAAGTGTAACGATGAACATCTTTCCAATTGTCAACATCATAAGCGGTGTAGTGTTTGCAGCAAGCAGCGACTTTTAAACGGTTATCTTCACTATCATTATCCTGAAGACCTCTGACATAAGCCACTGCGTACTTGCTCGAGAGTGTTGGGTCCTCTCCGGGAGTCTCTTGTCCTCTTCCCCATCTCGGGTCCCGGAATATGTTTACATTCGGTGACCAAAACGTTAATCCGGCTAATCCCACATTGTGCATTGCTCTTGCCTCCGTCGACACAACCTTAAACCAATTCATGTATTACAAATTATTATAGCTAGAAACACAAAAGAATTCTGTTACTTGTACCTTAAGAAACAAAATCGCAAGTTTCAACATGAATCCAAATAAGGGAAAAGATGAAAAAGTGGATTTTTATTTCACCTTGCCAATGGCTTTGAACAGAGACACGTTGAAGGAAGCGGCAGTGAGTATGACTTGAGGGAAGCTTGTAGCGCCAGGGACTTGATCGGAGAAATTAGAACCTTTTCCTACATTAGAGACGCCGTGAAGTGCCTCCGACCACCAATTATAATCCGGAATCCCAAGGCGTTCTACACCTCTAGCTTTGCTTACCAAAAACCCGATTTTCTCTTCCAACGTTAATCTTCCGACAAGATCGGTTACTCGGGAAGCGATTGTCAAGCCCGAGTTGCAGAAATCAAACTTGGCAAGAGAAGGGTTTCCAGTAACGTCACAGGCAAACACCGGAGAAGACTTGACGTTCGATGGCTCGAAGATGCAGAGGAGAAAAGAGAGAAACAGAGTGAAAACAGAAGAGAATGCTCTGTTTCGCCTTACTTGACTAGAACAAGCCATTGTATCTTTTTGTCTTGTGGTGTTAATTTCTTTTGGTTTTGTTTTGTCTATAGACACTATTATATATATATACTCATAAAAGTGGTAACGTTTGTTGGAAATTGTAATTTCAGGATTATAAATTCTCAAAAAGTTATATTTTTTATTTTTGTATTTTATATAGAAAGACTCTGTAGGGTATTATTGTAGGTTAGCTATTTAGAGATCATGGAGATTCCTTACTCGATAAAGATTTTATTATCAAAATTAGATTTAAATGCATGAAATTTTATTATCTTTATTGGTAAGAAAAAATTATCTGAGCTGTTGAGATGCTTGATTATATAAATTTCCTCTTTATTCATGCATCCACATCATCGTCATTATCTACATGCCATCATCTAATTTATTTACTACTTCTTGTTATTAATAATAGCAATTTTAGAGTGTAAAAATTAATTGGAGTACTAAAATATCACAAAAAGTTTCAACATTATATAGAATATTTTTGATGGAAAGTTGGTAGAGTATATATATGAAAAGTCCTAAAATAAAAGTAAAGGTGTAATTCTAATTTTGGGTATTATTTGGAATCTATAGTAAATTTGGTGCTGTCAACAAAGTCATAATGAGACATTTTGAGCAACTTTGCTGTCTATGAAACAATACTGCTGTCTCGTGATTGGTCGTCGGCAAATCTATTAGAAAACAAAATTGGATTGTGTGGTTACTTTATCATATAGAGTATAGGTTTACAAAAGAAAATGAAGAACTTTTGAGTAAAGTATAAAATACATTACACAAAATGTTAACTTACAGAATGGACCACACTGTCACCAATTAACCTAAAAATCAAAAGTGTAGCTTCTTTGTTGATGAATGATGACGTGGACGTACTCGACACAATATTCTCATTATTGAGTTGGCTTTTATCGTGACATATCAACATCATTTACAATTCCGAATATCATTGTCTTTCATTTAAATTGATTTAATATTTATCATATTCTCCAATACAAAGGCTGCTCATAAACACAATACTAAGTAGTAAGTACGATTCAACATGTACAAGTAAACACTACAGAGACATTTTAGGAGAATTAGAAAGTCAGAATTACATAGAGAGGAGGTACTTACTTACACACTCAAATCAAATCCAAGAAGAGACTAGTTAAGTTATAAAGAGTCAAGTGGCAAGAGAACTCACAAAAGGCTATCAAAACATGCACATTGAGGATAGATCATAATATTTCACAATCCACAAACTTTATCAACATGTTTGATCTTTAGAAACAAAGTACAATGCAAAATCTCACTCACTTGAAGCCAATTCCAATGATCCAATTGATTTATAGCTTAACTAAATTTCAACCGTTTTGATGTTCAACAGTACACATTAACCAAAATTGAAGACCTAACTTCAATGATCAAACACAGACACACACAAAAAAAAAAACCTCGAAGCAGGATGAGTCAAAGACGCATCAGCGCCGTTCTTCTCCGGAGGCTTGTGATTCAACGACGGTGGCGATGCGGTGCCATTTGTCTCCGTGTTCGCAGACGATCCCATTACTCGGTCGGGTTCGAAGATTCCCGGGTCGGTTTTCTCTCTCGTACAAGAATTTTAGAGAGAGAAAAACGGATACCTGAAATAAAGTAGGCCCAATACCTATTTTCACACAACTTGGGCCTCCCTTTCTGGGCCGGAAAGATAAAAATATCGATACTATAATATTGCCAATAGTCTTTTCACGTGATCAAATTTAGTCAGGTCAAAAACTGATTAATCATGTATGAATGATCTCAAATATGAATTGAAATATTTGTATTAAATATGAAAAATAGGAATCTTATGGATGCATTGTTTGAGCTAATTTAGTCGTTATAATCTTGTATTTATCTTTAGGATATAAATCTATAATACTATAACTATGTGGCCAAGAAAGAAAAAAAAGAATAATTAAGAGGACTTTGGTAGCAACAAAATGGATAGGTTTCCTTGAATTTCACTGACATTAGATCTTTCTTAAAGCCTATGAATATGAGAGGAGACACAAAAGTCAACGGACATATC
>WJSH01008588.1:40967-52130 GCA_009757365.2 Lepidium campestre | reverse complement strand
AAACTTTACGTTCATGTTATATATATATATATATATATATATATATATATATATATATATATCAATTGAAAGTTCAGAACTTTAGGACTAATTCAAGTAATCAATAAAGTTTCCAACTTTGGAGGGAGCTGCTTTTTTGCTTATAACTAAAACAGAGCATACAGGGAAGTGAATGATTCCATATATAGCGTGTTGGGCTAAGATCATAAATGATAAAGGAAGATGATAATCCCCAAGTTGTGTTTTGCTTGACGTGAAAGCACAATTTGTTGTAAGAAAACGAAATCCTCAAAAGATTACAGTACAACGAAGTATAGACATCATCGTAATCATTACCATCATCTCAATGGTTAGAATTGGCTGTAAAAGTCAGCAGGATGATGGAAGTTGCAGAATATGGTAAGGGGCAGGTAAAGAAAGAAAAACCATTAATTTGAAAGAATAGTAGGTTTCAATTATGATTTCAAAGTGGGTTTTGGGTTTCTGTTAAGTGGTTCACCTAAAGATAGTTAAGTAGGCATAGGCACATGCATTAGGTACATAATTCTTCTGTTTTTGGTAGATTAAAGGGCCACACATTAAGAGAAGAGTGGTCTCAAACGTAAACCTAATCTTGTAGAAGCAAGAAAAAGAGAATTAACTTTGACTTACAGTTTAGTTCATAGGTAGGTGGGAAAAGCAAAAGCCTATCAAGATTACATTTAACTTTATTGTTTACATCTGTGAAAACATATTGTGGCAACAATATCAAAGACATCCAGGAAACTGGAATACCTCTTAACCGAGCTTCCTGAACTTCGTCATTTTGCGTCGGAGAAGTGATCGGAAAGAAGAACGATGAGGAGGAGAAGTGACGGTAAATGTGTCATGTGTGCATCCTTACTTAGTGATGGGCTTGGGCTTATCCCCCTTGTTGTATTTTACATGTGAGGCCTCAACAGAAAGTTTAATAGATTTAGACTCCTAGATATTAATATTAAGAGAACATGGAGGATAAGCAAATTAATAGTCTCACGGAAACAAGAAACATCCAACATACATTAAAATGGGTCAGTAATTGTGTACCCAAACATGAACCAAACAGAATCAAACAGTAGTTGCTTGTTCTTCAAGATATCCTCACACCCATCATCATCAGTGAGTCTCTCTTGGGGTTGTGACAACGAGAAGCAGCTCTTTTGGTTTGAAAAATGTTAATTTGCAATTGTTCCCAATGGAAAGAGGATACTCCTTGCACAATTGTAGCCATCCTCCTGAGAAAATGGCTTGACGATCTCCCACTATATAAACAACATTCCATGACTTCTTCCCATCTGGGTGATGGATCTTCATCATTGTTCTCTTCTTCGGCATATGATCATTAGCAAAAGATTTCGGGATTGCCTGAAAAAAACCCAGTTAGATTTCAGTTTCTTCTAGAAACAAAACCCCAATACAGAAACAGTGATGTGTTAGTGTCTTATCGTACGAGGCATATGAGGTATGATTTTGAGATGTAGATGTTCAATTCTGCACTTGAAGACGAAGAGGCACCTGCAGGATTTCTCCGAGCACTAACCACATTCTTAGTCCTCTTGGAACTTTGGAACTCACCATCTAATGTCTTCTTCCCAATGTTGATCTCCCTTGTCTTCATTCCTCCTCGATTAGACTCAGCTGCTGTTGTTGGGACACGGTGACTCAACTCAGAAGACACCACCACCTCTTCTTCCTTCTTGACATCTTGTTCTGTTTTAACACGACCTGTTTCAACATCAAAAGTAGTAAAGAATCAAAATCAATGTCTTTTACCATGTTCACTGTTTCACAAACAGAAAAGCAAATCTTACTAGAAGAAGCCAAGAAGGCTCTGGACTGTGGACGTTGGATCATCTCCGTGCCATTTCTGTTGAAGATGTTCACAGTAAACCGCATTTTTCCTTTGTGAGTGAAGGTAATAAACTCTTGGTCTCCCAAAGCATTGTCACTCACAAACTTATCCCATCCGGACTTCTCAAAGTAGTAGAATCTTGGATTTTTGGAGATTTTCACTTCCCAAGAGCTTCCCCATTGTGCTTTTATCTTCATCTTACGGGACAGATCTTTGTCAGAGAAGTTTCTTGCAAGGTTGTGAGGTATTGCTCGCTATTGTTATGCAAAAAGATGAAGAGATATAAGATACATGTCTATTGTTCTTCAACTACAGTTCTTTAAGACCCATAAATACAGTAGAACTTAAAACCGTTCAACACAAAGGAAAAGAAAAGAAAAACCAAAAAGACAATACCCAAGGGAAAAACTATCAAGATTCAACCTTTAAGACCCATTGTTAGAGAAAGTTTCAACCTTTTCAAACAATTTCTTAAGAATATAAGAGTTTTGTTACCATGATTTCGGAAGATAGGTTTCCACTCTGAAAAACTTTGAAGAAGCCTTCCTGCTTCCGTTCTTCTTTGCACTGAAGAAAATCTGGATTTTTGTTAGCCATTTTCAACGGACCTTCTTTGTTCCTCTCACTCTCACACTCTGTCTTATAATAAGCAAAGCTGTCCTAAAGAATATGGAGTCATCTCAACTTTTAATTTCAATTAAATTTTCAGGTCTGCAACGAAGGTACAATTGCATGAAAAAGTAGTCAAAATCATAAATTTCTGATATATAAATAATAAAGAAATATATCAGATTTAAAGAAAAAATTGTGACGAAGACGTGTATGATGTCATGATGTTTTCCATTTTAATGTATTGGTTGCAGTAACTTCAGAGAAAAATTACAGAAGGTGTTGAAGTTTTTCTCCAATAACATAAAAAGAAGTTAAATTTTCATTGAATATCGAGCAAAAGTTTTTCCATTGAGTCATATTAACATTGGGCACATCATGATGCCAATCCAAATCAAAAAAATTATATCTCTAACTTCATAATTAATAATGCATAACCTCTTTAAAGGCCATACAATTCAGCTCTACATTTCTAATTAACCTGTAAATAGCAACAAAAGAAACAATTGATCTAGAAAACTCTGTAGATCTGTTAGAAGTAAAAGATCAGAGGAAGTGATGAGTAGGATACTCATGTTCATAACCATTATAGTCATAATAGAGCCTTTCCCCCTTTGATATATCGCGTGTAGCCACTAGAAGAACCCGACACTCGCCTTTTACGCTATACCTCACGCATTTACAGTTCTGCTTCTTCTTACCAAACCTGCAACAATCAGTGATGTGATGATTCAATGGTATTAACTTTTGTCACAAAGCAAAAGCAAAATAAAAGATTTTGAATTGTTTCTTACGGATTGTGATTATTGATGCCACTGATGAAGCGAGATATGTTTCCATACTTGTCAGGACAGATAACAAGACTTTTTGAAGGGTCTTCTGATAAAAGGAGAGTCATAATGCTGTCACAATCGTCATTTTCTCGGTTTTTTAAGTAATCAACATCGCCTGTATATTCAGCTATGAATGTTAAGTCCTTAATTGGACCATCTGCTTCGACTGTGTAACTGTATAAATGAAATTAAAAAGAAAGAACATGTTTATAACTCCACTTTGTCATTCAGGGAAGAATGGTCGAATTAATGGAGAGATACCCTTCAATCGGATCGAGTACCACAACAAGAGGAGGACATTCTCCTCTTCTACACATAGCTCGACACTGTTCCAATGTCTCTAAATCTTCTTTAGATAGCACCTGCGAAATATAAAAAACAATTAAGGGTGGTGACTTAAAATGGGATGGGGCTATAGGTAAAGGGGTGAAAGATTGTGTTTTCTTTTTTGTTCAACCTGCATTCCACCTTTCTCGAACGTGGATTGATTTGCAGACCGAGGAGCCATTCCGGGGACATAACTTAAGTCGTCGCAGTATTTAATACCCAATGCCGTTAATGCAGTTGCAAGTGTGCCCATTTGTGTAAGCCTCCGATCAGGATCTTCTGATGGAACCAAAGGTAATAGTTTTCTCCTTCTCTTCTTCACTGTCAAAGAGCAAGCTCGTCTCCGATGCTTTCTAGTTTCTTCTTCAAAACAAGAAATGAAATCATTAAAAATTTGACTTTGCTCTATTCTATGATAATTTTGTTAAACCCTACATGATGTGCAACAAATTGATCCAGATTCTACGCTTTTTATTGGCCAAAGATTAGCTCTTCCATACTCACCAAATTGTTAATCAAGAGAAACATCTTTTCGGATTCATCGAGTCGAGAACTTTCAGACAATAACGATGATCATATTATGAATACTAAAAACAAAACAAAAACGTACCTTGACTCATCTCCGATTTGTCTGTTCCATCAATTTGCTTCTCAATTCTAAAGAAATGCAAAATCTTCTTCTGAGATAACCCTAAACATTTTATCCGGACATGAAAAATAATCCCAGATTTTTGAAAAATAAGAAAGAACATTGGAAAAGGAAAAAAAATAGGAATTTTATTAGAAACTTAAAAAATCCCTACTTCTTACAGGTCGTTGGTCGGAGCAATCGACACAGAGCCAAGGTCCAATGGGGACACGAACAACGATCGGTCTAAGGCATTTCATGTGGAAACCTTTATCGCATTTGTCACAGAGAAGAAGCTCATCGTCTCCTTCTCCTGAACCGCATTTCTCGCAGGTGACGTCACTATAGCTATCTTCGTCATCGTGTTCCTTTTCTTCAACCACAGGCACAGATTTCGCCATTATATCGGCCATTGATTTCATCTTCCTAGGTGGTGGCGATTCGGAAGAAGGGCGTCTGGGTGAAGCTTTCGTTCGTCGCCTAGAGGAGACGAAACGACATGGAGATGCCGTGGGAGAGGAGGCGTTCCACGTGGCCATGACGTAAACAGGACGGAGAGTCGCTCGCCGGAGAAAGGAAACGGGAGATACAATTTTGACTGGTTGGAGCTAATGTGCACCGCGTGTGCGCACGGAAACTGATGTGCGCATCACCTGGAGTGTAATAAGGATCTCCGCTTTTCTTTTGTTTTTATTAACCTTTTGACAAATTCAAAATTACTTGTTTCTCTGTCTTACAGGTTAAAAGTTTTTCCACACCAAAAGAAGAAGGTCAAGACAAATTGTTATTATCTTTCATAACCAATACTTACTTTTATATATATGTTATTGATATTCAAAACAGTTTTAAAAGAAAAAGATTCTATAAATGCTGCATATGTATATATAGATATATGATTTTATTCATGTACAAAGTTGCAGAAATAAAATTTTCTATAATCATTGTCTTACTTTAGAAAACTATACTGTTAACATAGTTTAGTTATACTACTTTCACTTTTACTAATCAGATTAATTGTTGGAAAAAAAATTGAAACATACATTTCAAGATTTGTTACAAATATATATTTCTAAGTTAACACAAATTCATAAAAAGAAACAGATCTCTTTTAAATTATAAAATAGAACTTTGATGGGCTATTATATTTCGGCCCATTGTGACAATAACTCTAATTAAATTTCCATTCATTTTTCGAAAAATTACTTTCTTCTTACAAAAAAAAAATCAAAACGGCATAATATGCGTCGTTTTGGTTTCGTATACCGAAAGGCAGGATCTCGAGTTCACTTTGAACACCTTGAGAAGATCAGTTAGCATCTGCCTAACTGTAAGCGAACAATTGCTCTGTAAAAGTAACAGTATCTTCGTGACGCCGTTAGTTCTTATAACGGCGTTTTGCGCCTTCTCTTCCTTTAAAAGATAACAGACTCTCCATAATACCGAAACGGCGTGTTCAGTCGCCGTCGTTGACATTTTCATCAGGTTCTTAACCACCGTCTCTACGCATACACCGTCGCAGATCTCCGATCGAGCCTCTTTGCTAGACGAAAGTGCTTCGAGAAGCTTTAGGCATTTTTCTATCACTGAAACGCTCGACGTTGGATCTGTTAACAATAGCATCGTGAGCTTTGTGACAAGTTTCTCTCCGATTAGTGCGAGTTTCACGCGTTTAGGAGACGCAATCGCGATTAAGAAGGACAAGCTCGCTTCGATTAAGCTTGAATCGGAATCTCGATTAATCGATTTCAAAACCTCGGTGAGTATCCCGTTTCTCTCGGCGATTAGAAGCTTTGACTCGGCGTCGACGGCGATAAACTCCAGCAGGACGAAGCAATCAATCTTCAATTCTAGATTCCCGCTCTTAATCAATAGGAAGATGGCTTTCAAGCAATCTCGACCGTTCGTTAAGATCAGGTTCGATAATTGTCTCCGATCGGAGATTTTCCGTCGAATCATGCTCAGAATTTTCATCGCTTCTGCAATAAGCATTAATTTGGAAGCAGAGAAATTTCTGGACTCTGATTGGCTAATGAGATCTACAAGCATTCGTACGAAATCCTCTTTATTGGCAAGAAACTCTCTGTTATCATCTGATTCTCTTGCGAACCGGAGGATCTTGAACAACACGTCACAATCATCATTCTTGATTTTGAGTCTCTCAATCGCAGCGCTAATATCGTCTCTCGTCAGAAAACCGGATTCCGGAGAGATAGCAATGGGACGACGGTGGACAGAGGCGGACCAGAGATCAATGAGACGGTGGAGAGTTAGGTTAGGTACAAATTCTCTGTTTTGGAGAATCTGCATCGTAGCGGGACAAGTATTGTTACCAGAATCAAGCCAACGCTGGATGCTGACTCGGTCATATGTAACGCCGGTGGAGAGACTAACCGGAGATTTCATCACATCAAGTGATATTGGACATTGAAAGAAACAAGGGACGGTGGTGAGGTAGAGATCATCGTTCCTCATGTTTGACTCGTTTAAAGAAAACAATTTTCAGAGAGAATAAAGAGCTTAAAAAAAAACTCTCAAGAGTTCTGACTCGTGAGGTTTGGTTTTAAGAAGGTGAGATAAGAGCGAGTCAAACTATGCTGACTTCACTTTTTGAACAACTACATGAATTATATATTCATGAAGTAAAATACTTTTCCGTGTTTGGTTCCTAATCTCACAATTTTGGTCAAAGAGTTGAGCCTGGGTATCTTTCGGCGCCGTAGACTAGTATTTGTATTCACAGATAAATCTCAGCCGATAATAGTAGTAAGGAACCAACGGTGTAGATTCTTGGAATGTTCGTGTAGAATCCATCTTGCATATAAAAAGAAATGCGATGAAAGGTACTGAAACTATTGACCAAACAGATTCTGTTGATGAAAGCTTCAAATAAACTACTGGGCTATGTGAATGTCACATTCCAAGCTTGTGTATTGATAGTTCCTCTTTCCTATGACCTTTATTCGCTACTTTATATGGGCCTCTAAGCCCAAACCTTCGCCCATTAAGGCTTTGAATTGTTTTATTTTGCAAAAAAAATGGCAAACTTTTGAGAGAGGTGTTTAACCTTTCGTTTGATAACAATTGTGAGAATATCACAAAAAGACTTTTAATGAGAATGACGCATAGAAGAAGAAAAACGTGTGAATAATGATGGTAAAGTGTCAGAAGCGTTGCTTGAATTTGTAATCATATAGATTTGGACAGTTTTGATACAGTAATGCTTAGAAACTTGGACAAGTTTTAGATCTTATTTGCTGTAGTTCTGACATAACCACTGTTTCTTGCCTTTTGTTTTCAGTTTCCATCTACTTTATGACTATACTTCTAACATATGGTACTTAGGTCAGGGGTAATATCGTCATTCAACTATATTTCTAATTGTCCTTTTTTTACATGCGTTAAAGAAAGATAGGTTAGGTTACACCATATGATTCTCAATGTGATAATAATTACTATTTTGTCGTCAAGTTATACGAATAGAATTTTATGACATAACATTAAGAAAGTCTTTGATATTATTATTATTTATAAAAGTATTTAGCCGCTTTACCTTGTTGCCCTACCACTTATTCTTTTTTGTTTCGTTTTCTTCCCTTTGTCCCCTCTTTCTTTTTTTTACACTTCACTTATATGACAAATTTAAAAGAATTTCGAAAATGTCTTTTACTACAATGTAAAAGAAACATATGATTTAATGGTTTATACTATGTTATATCACTGAATTGTTGCCGTAGATAATATAAGTTAATGATTAATATGGATTTATGTCCAGTAGTTTCCTCGAAAAACATAGGAATAGAACCAAATGTAATTAAACAAACACGCGAATAGAACCAGAAGTCAACATCTCTCGATCACAATCTCTCTGTCCCTCTCAATGTGCCCATATTTCTTGCTGTCAACAATTCACTATCTTCTCTTTTTTCATTCCATCAACAAAAAGTCCTTTTAAATATTAAATACACCCACACAAAATTCCTTCAAAACAAATATCATTTCTTACTCTCTTTCTCTTTTTTTCCCTCTTCCACTCCGATCTTGAGTTCAATAAAATGTCTTCAAGAAACAGCAGATCAAGAACATATCAGTTCACGCATTCTATGATCCTTATTCTAGTTCTTGTACTTGTCTTTCTGAGTTGCTGCAGTGGAGCAAGAACAACGAACGTGTTCAACACGAGCTCTCCACCCAAACAAAACGACGTAGTTTCACCACCTCAAGTACGAGATCTCAAAAGTGTACAATTCTTGGGGTCCTTGCCACGTCAGTTTCCCGTTCCTGCTTCTGGTCCTTCTAGAAAACATAACGAAATTGGTTTAAGAAGTAGTACCAAGACTCGATTTTCTCCTTAAAATTCTAATGTATGATTTTTGTCCCTTTTGATTTTGGTTTAAACTGATGTAAATAGATTTCAGTTTGATTTATCTTTAAGCAAATGCTGTGGATAGATCAAAATTTTTTATTTTTATTTTGTTTTGGAAACTTGTTAGATCCATTGAAATAATACTCCTACGTAAATGTAAAAGGAGGAGAGAAGGGTCTTTTTGTAATTAAAGAATTATTATCCTTTTGATTTTTCGATAAGGAAGCTTCGTTTTCGAATACTAATTCTATATACAACATGTTTACCATATAATCCGGACTCGTAAGTCGTAATTATTAAAATATATGTATATATAAGTCTCTATTAATTTGGTAGAATTATTCATGGGTTGATATAAGCCAATCAATGATTAAATTATTCTTCATTCACGTACGTGTTTTTCTTGTAACAGATTGCAAATTATTATTATACTTATACCGAATAAACGGCAAAGAGAAAATTGGAATTTATACTACAAGACTAGCATTTGAGTTGATGCATTAAGACATATTATTCAAACATGCATGAAGAAAGTGAAAAAAAAAAAAACTATGAATAAAATAATAATAATGTGTGTTCGTGCGTTACAAAAATGTCAATTTTAAAAATCTGAATCAATGGCAATGAAAGGTATATCATATATGTCGTAGTTGAAGCGTGTGATCAATATTAGATTTATATACATAATTGATAACTTTGGATCTATCTTTTTGTTTATTTTTTGCTTTTCAATAATGATAATTGAGTAGTCGTCGTGAATACGATTGACCAACGATCGCAGAGATATAGATTGGAGTATTTGATGTGATATTTCATAAGAATTTCGGATGTTCATTGAACGTTTAGTACTGAACCATTATCATTTCTATTTTTTCTGTATTTTTTTTAATATATAAAAAAGAACAATATATTCACTTGATTCTCATTCAAAGTTTGAATAGCTTTATTGGAATTCCATGTGATGATATATACTTTTCAAGAACAATAGGGTCCCTTGACTCTCTTGTCTCGATTACAACTTTAGTTATAGTTCATTAATTTTATAATTAGGTGTGATAGAATATCTACTAAACAAGTATTTATCACAAACATCATTATGTTGTTCCAACATAAACCAACATTTATATTCACATAACTATAATCCAACTGGAATGCTTGTTTGTTTAATCAACGTTTTATTAACTTAATAAAATTAAACAACAAGAATTAAAATGAACCGGATGTAAATGATTAATTTATTGAAGTCTAATATAGTACAATGAGTTTAATTAGGTACTCTGATTTTGGTCACCTCTGCAGAGCTGTATTTAATCATGCATGCGTGTGAGATTGAATAAATTAATGTAAAATAATACAAAGAATAATAATAATCCAAATTGGCTGAAAACGTTATGACAAATGCGACGATGAATACAGAGCATGTGATGTGTCCATGCGTACGTGTGCACTTGTGTCCACGCGCACGTACACGTGCTGTGTACCCCGCGTCCACGTGGATTTGGGTCTCCATTATTCTGAATCACACATATTTAATTATCTCTTTGTTGGTCCACATAAGTATCCAAATACCTGCGACAAACATATTTGTACGAATGAGTCAATATTTTGGTCAATGATACAACATTAGTCATCATACATATATGATATTAGGAGAGAGAATCATACCTAATATCATATATGTATGATGACTACTGTTCTGATCTGCGTCGCCTCAATGGATTTGTTGAAGGAGATGCTTGCTATAGGCCAGTTTGCTAAGGTTTCCTTTTAGGTTCTTGCGGGTTGCTCCCAATCAATTAAATGTCTCATGGTCTGAGTATTGAGGGTTGTTTCTTGGACCAGTTCGTTAGTGACATTCAATGGATTTTGGAATGTTTCGCACAACCTTGTGTCGGGGTTTGTTCTCTTGGTCTTCATACTTCATTTTTCTTCTTCGCTTATGGTGTTAGGCTATTTTGTCAGTTCTTAGTTAGTTGTATTGTGTTTTTCGTCTCTGCTGTAATTTTTTATTTCTTATATTTTCTTTGTTATTTTTGTATTTCTGTCAAAAGCTTGAAAATTGTATAAATATAAAATTTGACATTTGATACCAAAAAAAAATATCATATTATAGTTAGTATTACATATATGGTCTTAATGTTTGATTATAATTCGCCCATTGGTCTGATTTTATATGAATTAAAATTTATCTGATAAAAAAGAATAGTATTGCATAAGTGGTAAGTTATAATTTGCTTTTTTGACGTCTTGCATGATAAGCTGTAATAAAACCAAGTGTATCAACACTTTAACAATTTAAATAAAAGAATACAAAATGGGCTATTCAAACTAGACCAATCCTTGAAGATCATTGAGTGGGCTATTTTAAGTGGGCCATAATTGGTACATATAGACCCAATAATATTAGTGGTTTTCTTTCGGACCCAATAATTTGATAAACAGATCTTTTTATTGTGTAGAAGATAAAGATGCAATTCAAAATTTGCAATGAATGTAGAGAGGAAAATGAGAAGAATGGTGGCTCAACTTATCT
>WJSH01008588.1:0-28852 GCA_009757365.2 Lepidium campestre | reverse complement strand
TTTTTTTTTTTTTTTTTTTTTTTTTTTTTTCTGCTTCCTAAATCTAATAGTAGAAATTACATTTATCTCTTTATATTAATCATAAGAATCACCAGTTAATTAGATATTGAATTTACATTTGATAGTTTGATAAAAACTTCTTGCAAACCGTGAATCTGCATATAACAAAAAAAATATTAAAAGGGTCAAATCTTCAAAAAGAATTGGCAGTAAACAAAATAATTAATTCCTAAAAAATCAATTAATTTTCTTTAAAGAACTATAATTATGCATATTATTGTCTAAAAACAAAAACACAAATGTGGTAAATTTGATTTTTTCGAATCTAATAATAAACTCCAAGAAAATTATGTTCTTTAACAGAAAAAAATAATATTAGTAACAACAAAATAGAAAACAAGTGTACCCACCAACTTAATTCCAAGTTCTTGAAACATATTTAGAATTCACTGTCTTCTTGTGGAACTCAAAAAACAGAGCTTTGTTCTCTGTCTTTTTTTCTTTTTCCTCTTCTTCGTCGTTTCATTTTAAGTCTCATCTTTACCAGTGTCTACCACCTTGAGAACTGCCGCCTTTTCTTGGAAAAAATCCACCTTTCTTAGGTTTTGGGATCTCATGAATGTCCATCACCTGAATAGTCCTTTGCTTTTTCGCTGGATTCAAAAGCATACACGTGAAAAGTGCAGTCAGAAACGATCCAATCGAGTTGAAATATCTAGAAACTAAAACACAAGAAGATCGGTAGAGAGTTTCAAAACCATTCTCAGCTTGTCTGTAGTTTTGTTGTAGCCTTTTCCGGGCTGTGTCGAAATCAACTTCTTTGTGCTCTTTGTCCCTCTGCAATTCCAAAACCAAATTGATCATAATTGACATAATCTTATAAGTCTTTAAACACTAATATGAAGATCCTATTTGGCAATGTACCTGAATCGGTTGTTGAGAAGGGGAAGGACGAGAAGGTTTAGCTGGAGAAGGCGATTCTCTCCTAGGTGGAGGAGCAGCAGCAACAGGTCTTGGTTTTCTCACTGGCTCCGTAATCTTACTGTTCTTGCTTGAACCCGAATACCCATCTGTCCAAAATCGGAAAAGGAATTAGCTTTATGGAACAAAAATCAATCCAAACTAATTGATTATTGTTCAAGAACTTACTCTGAGGAACCGGTGAATACCCAAAATCAGGAACCTGCCACACAAAAGAAAGATCATAACGATTGAAGCACATTGACTAACTATAAAAAACGAAAAGGGTTTAGATGTTTACCTGTTGGCGATTATCGTTATGGAGAGCTCTCTGCACCGGTGAGTCCTCATCGGCTACATTGGAAGAGATTGATTGTTCTGAGATCGATAAGCAAGATGCTTGTTCTGAGATTCAGAGTTGTTATTTTTTTTCTTTACCTATCAAACTCGGAGGTTCAAGATCACCAGGCTGGTTAAATTTGACCCATTCGTCTACTGTTTCTTTCCATTTTCTGCAGAGACAAAATTAATACTAAATTAGAATTCAAGAGTCTGGTTAAAAATTTAGAGCAAAAATGTTTCTGAATTTGATCGTAACTTGACAAGCTGTTTAGCTAATCTCCGAACATTGTTCGATGGATGCTTCCGAACTCGATTCACATGCCTCCCAATATCAGTTTCCTAAAGTGACCAAAAACCTTGAATTATCAACAATTGAAATATCAAAGAGTGTTAGTTTTATAGAGTTTGATTTATGTTACTACCTGAAGAGCTTGGAATGTTATGTCCATATCTTCCAGATTCTGAAGCAACTCAACCAAAGAATCTTCAGACTGAAACCACAACAAACAATTCTGTCTTCAATCTGAAATCAAACTCCGGAAATTGAAAATCTATATTCAAGAGAGAAAGACTGTAGAACCAGATCAGGATCTTCAAGCTTTTCCTTGATCTCAAGAATACTCTTTTGCTCATCGTCAAACAAACCAGCAAACGGATCGAAATCGTCATCGTCTTCACCATTAACAGATTTCTCTCTTACTTCGTCAGCTGCTGCTGCTTCTTCTTCTTCCTCCTCCGTTTCCTCGTGTATCCTCCCGTTAACCCTAGCAACTGCCGCCTCAGCAACGCTTCCGCCGCCACCGAAATCGCAGTTTCTACACTTGTTAGCCATCGAAGTAGCGTAAAGACGCTCGACGATGTTATCTCTCCGTCGCTTCAACTCTTGACCGTAGTCAAGCGACGCAACAAGAATCGCAGTATCGATAAATGTCCAAACATCAACACCTGCGTTATCCATAATCGTTCGGAAATCGTCCAAATCCATTTTCCCGGCAACGAAATTACCACCCTTCTCGGAAAATTTGGTAACTTTATGAAATCAAAAACAGAGCAAATCGATTTGGTATTACATCATCAGATCTAAAAGAAATATCTTTAGATGAATTCGATTCATCAGAGATTAAAATCGGAAAGAACCAAATAAAGTTTAGATTCAAACGATTAAAGACAAAACAATTAGAAAACAAAAACACAAGAATCAGATTGATAAATCAAGATAAAAGGAAGACCCTTTCAAGCTTTTGATGACGCTTTACTGTAACGAGGAAGAGAGACGAGAAGAAAAAAACAGAAACAGAGGTCTCACAGAGATTAATAAGATAATGGCAAAAAAGAAGGAAGATGAAAGGGAAATATTCCAAATTTGATGCTTTAGAATTTGTTTTTGGGGGTTATTGCTTTCCCTTCATTCTTCTGTAAGTTTTTATTTTTTTGGTCCGTTAAATATTCTTCAGACAAAAGCAATTAGAAGCAAATGATTTATTTGGACAAAATAAATAGAAGAGAACATAAAAGGGATTTGCTTTATTGAGGATGCTCTTGCCCTGGACAGAGCAAAGCAAAGCAAGTTGGTTTATTGTGGTTGGGGAGATGAACAGCTATAGAAAGGTGAGTGTTTTTCAATAATGGCGTTTACTTTTTTTTGGTATTTATTTTAATTGGAGAGAAGCAAACACATGTTTGCTTAATGGGCCTATAAAATTAAAACATGGGCCTAAAATAAGTGGACTCCGATATCAAATCATCTTTAGACATTAAAACCATACAATAACTAGGCCCATTCATAGAATGATTATTATTGGTCTACTACATTCAATAAAAACATTTTATAGAATTTAGCCCTAGATTTTACTTTCTTCTTTTCAAATCCTATATTTTTTGTTTCGTTAAATCGACGACACTCGAACTGTCGACGTGTTTTGACTCTCTAAAATCCGGTGACTCACTTGCTGCTCAAATCTATCGCCGTGTTTTGTCGTCGGTAGCTGACGGCCAACAATTGGTTTTAGTGTAATCGGTAAATCGTCCTCCTTGGTTCTATTCTCCGTTAGCAAAAGTCCAGTAAGCTTTTTTGGGCTCAGGAGGTCTCCTTTCCCGATCCTAATATTGCAATTGAAGGCGGACGCTGGGTTTAATTATAATGGTATTCTACGACACTTTTGCTTGTGCCTCGTTTAATTTACATCACTGACTCTGTCACCATATTAACAGATTTGCCTAGTTTAATCTATCTTTAAAATTGATTTGGTCCTATATGTGGTTCTCAGGATGCATTTAGAGATGCTATATTGCAGCGAGGTCCAATTGAAAGCTTTGCACTCAAGACTGTTCAAGAGTTTATACAACCTCAGGTAACTGTTGAAGTGTTCACTGTTCAGTGTGCTGTCTCATAATGTCAATTTTGCTGTGGCTCCAAGCATATTTTTTCTTTTTCAGTTTTGAATTGGTACATTTAATAAATGTAGTACATGTTCGCATTTGTATTTGTAGATTGCTAATTTATGTTACTTGGTCTTATATTGTTTTTGCTAATCCGACAGAAACACACAAAGTTGGCCCAAGATGAAAACCAAATGCTTGAAAACATGCTCCGGACATTGCTGCAGGAGTTAGTGGTCTGTTGTTTCTCCACTAGTTATTTTAGTTATATGTATATGCTTGTTGATTTACCCATTTGATGTTTTCTGTGTTGATTCCTGTTTGTGTTTTGGGGGTACAGGCTTCGGCTGCGCAATCAGGAGAGCAAATTATGCAGTATGGTCGGTCAATCTATGATGATGATGGTGAAAATATACATGGCCAAATTCCTCATCTTCTAGGTTAGCAATATTTTTCAAAGCGTTCGATCTTGTTTGATTTGCATAGCTCGTTTATATAGGTGCAAGTGTGCGCCCATAAAACATCTTATTTTCTTGTTTTTTTATTATGTCGTTCTTGATTGTTGCTGATTACTTTTATCCAACCTCTCACATCTTTTTGTTCTTTTTTCCATAGATGTTGTTCTTTTTCTTTGTGAGAAAGAGCATATAGAAGCTGGCATGATATTCCAGCTGCTGGAGGATTTGACAGAAATGTCTACTATGAAAAACTGTAAAGATGTTTTCGGTTATATTGAAAGCAAACAAGATATATTGGGCAAGGTATGTCTTAGACGAAGTCAACATTTTCCTCCTGTGTTAGTTGTAGAGTATCTCATATTTTGATTTGGATGTTGCAATTATTTGCAGCAAGAGCTTTTTGCACGCGGAAAACTTGTAATGTTGAGGACTTGCAACCAGCTTCTCCGGCGACTCTCAAAGGTTCATTATCTGTATCCTGTTGTAGTTCCCTTTGTCACTTTTAAGTTATAACACATCCAATCTTTGATAATTCCTTTTTCTGCTTTCACAACCTGGCATACAGGCCAATGATGTGGTATTCTGTGGAAGAATTCTCATGTTTTTAGCTCACTTTTTTCCGTTATCGGAACGCTCAGGTAAAAAGGGTTTCTTGTAAGTTATTGCATATACGATTCTTTGTATGTGGATGTTTAGAACTTGTGTTAATGATATTTGCTTGACTTATTTTTACAGCCGTGAATATAAAAGGAGTTTTCAATACATCCAATGAAACCAAATATGAAAAAGATCCTCCAAATGGCATTTCTGTAGATTTCAACTTCTATAAGACATTTTGGAGTTTACAGGTGCGTAATAGTTATAGAGTTTTCTGTATGTTAGTTTATTGAGGTAGCGCTTCCATTATTGAAAAACTAATTTCTTTACCAGGAGTATTTCTGTAATCCCGTTTCTCTTACTTCCGCATCCACCAAGTGGCAGAAATTTTCATCCAGTTTGGCGGTATGTGATCTATGGCTTTTGGCAATAATGTATATGCTTGCCTCTTGTATATATGTATATGCATATTGAAGTCATGCCTCGGTAATGAAAGATGTTCTTAGACCTTGTCTCCTGATCTCCCTGTGTAGGTTGTATTAAACACCTTTGATGCACAACCACTAAGTGAAGAAGAGGGGGAAGCTAATAGTTTGGAGGAAGATGCAGCAACTTTTAATATAAAGTACCTAACAAGTAGTAAATTAATGGGTTTAGAGGTAAGTTTAATATGGATGCTCAAGGGCACACAGACACACACACATATTACACACTATATCTCTTTGTTTAGGAATATATTTAACATCTGTTAACATAAAACAGTAAATCTTCTGAACTTGGTAGTTTACACGTTTTTTCACCTTTGTTCACAGTTAAAGGATTCGAGTTTCCGACGACATATTCTTCTCCAGTGCCTCATTCTGTTTGATTATCTGAGGGTAAATGTCTCTCGGGGATTGCATCTTAAATTACTGTCTCTCTGGTATTCTGGTATAACTGATTCTGTTTCCTGTTAGGCACCAGGGAAGAACGATAAAGATCTACCATCTGATACCATGGTCAGTGTTTTTGCTTGTTCGATGAGGAAATGTCCTCTTGCTTTGTTTCAAAGGTTGACCATTTTAGCTTATGGTTTATCTTTTCGGCCTAGAAGGAAGAACTCAAATCATGTGAGGAGCGCGTGAAGAAATTACTTGAGCTCACTCCGCCTAAAGGGAAAGAATTCCTCCGTGCAGTCGAACATATATTGGAGCGCGAAAAGAATTGGGTATGTGTGATGATTTTCCTCTTACCTACTGCATGATATTTCTGGCTTGAAGCTGAGGGTGTTTATGATGTTCTACAATACATACAATAACAGGTCTGGTGGAAACGTGATGGATGCCCACCATTTGAAAAGCAACCAATAGAGAAGAAATCTCCCAATGCAGGGCAAAAGAAACGGTATGTGAACAATTTCTTTGTCATGTACTCACATGCCTGGGTGGTCTCAGCCGCTAAAAATTTTAGTATACGTTAATGTTCGAGAAACTGATAGACGTTTTTTATTCACAAGTCCATTGAAGTAAAACGGAACTAATAAATGTACGTTAAGAGTATTAACATCCATAAGGGTTCTCTTTTTCTTTTACAGGAGGCAAAGATGGAGATTGGGCAATAAAGAACTCTCCCAACTTTGGAGATGGGCAGATCAAAATCCGGTATATTCTTGCATCCCTGTTTGTTTTTGTGTCGATGCCACATGCTATTCCACTTATTCTCGGATCGAGCTTCATACTATGTCTCTACAATAATTGTATCTCTGATGGCATAACAGAATGCTTTGACTGATTCCCAACGTATCCGAACCCCTGCCATTGCAGACTACTGGAAACCATTAGCAGAAGATGTAAGCTAACATATTGTTTGTTTGTTTTGTTTCTTCACAAACAACATTTTTTAAAAAAATGGTTGATGCCTTATTAGTGCAACTGGTGCTTTAATAAAATTTCAGATGGACCCATCAGCTGGCATAGAAGATGAGTACCATCATAAGAACAACAGAGTATATTACTTTCCTTTGACTGTTTCCTTTTAAAAAGCTTTAGTGAATCACTCCCAGCAGGTTAATTGTTACTGTTTGATAGGTTTACTGCTGGAAAGGTCTCCGGTTTACAGCTCGGCAAGACCTGGAAGGATTTTCTAGGGTAAAATGTCTTGCGACTTCGATCTCTAAATGCTTGATATGATTACTTTTTTATAACTTGTTTTCTTTGTGTTCTATATACAGTTTACTGATCTGGGAATCGAAGGAGTTGTCCCTGTTGAGCTATTGCCACCTGAGGTCCGGTCAAAATACCAAGCTAAACCGAACGAAAAATCAAAACGAGCTAAAAAAGAAGAAACCAAAGGTGGATCTCAGGAAGCAGATGGATCCCAAATTGGCGTTTCTAATAACGAAGCTGAAACTGAAGGAGGAAGAGGTGACGCAGAGGCGATGGAGAGTGATGCTATTGCAGACACTCCTACGCCTGAGGAACAACAAAGACTCGGGGGTTCTGACACAGACAATGGTCAAGAAGCCGGTCAAATCGAAGACACAGAGACAGAAGAAGTTGGTTTGATGGACACTGATCTTAATCATCCTCCTTTGCATGTTTCATGAGTTAGCTTTCAGTTTGTCGACCTCTTCAGTGATGAAAATTCGTTGGATATGAAGTGAGAAATGCGTTGATGTTTATCATATTACGGTAAAAGTATTATTCTCAATATGTTTTGTTCGTTTGCAATCTTAAAACTTATTGTACCATGTTTTTCATTTGATTTACTATAATAATAATAAAAAGTTTACATCTGTTTGAATAAAACTAAAATTGAAATGAAGGGGACCAAAAGTTGAAAGTGCCACTATTAGCTATGAAGCTAAACTTTTGTTTTGTCATCAATTTTTGAAAAATATAAATGAGTAGCTTTAAGTCATATCACGATTCAAGTCCATAAACACCACCGATCCATATAATCAACATATAATAATTAGATTTGAATTATTCAAAGATCATAAATCACCAAAATTATTCAAAAATACAATAGCTTATCATAAACCTATAATTATAAACTTTCATTTGAATAGGAAATTGAAAATCGTCGTCAATGATTGAAAAATTTGTAAATCGTTTAGTCGTTGTCAATGCAAATAAAAAGAGCTAATTGATTTACTCCAAACAGAATAAAGTAGTTGTTGCTGCACTGTGATGTAAGATCACAGTTGTATTATAGCCCTTGCAGTATTATGCCAAACAACAACAAAATTTTGTCAAATCGTATTGGAAACAAATACTCTTAGTGAATTGTTGCCACATCGCTGCTGCTATAATGAACCAACAAAGAGCCCATAAGGTTGTCAACGACAGAAGAACATAGTATTTTTTTCTTTTTTCGTTTCAATACAAAATTTTAGTTAAAGATCGATTTAAACATGTATTTTTATGCTAAAAAAACATTAAACATATATTTTAATTTTTTTCTTTTAATATTTAAAACACGTTATATTCCCTACAAAATCATTTAATTACTTACTGGAATAACAAGTTTTTAAAGCCGAAACAACAAGATGCAAGTTTTAATAATTTTCTCCGATAAAAATAAAAATACATGTGGCACCGACACTTTCTAATTTCCTATAAAGAGCATGTGGCCCAAGAATTTGGAAAAAATAAGAAAACAATACATAGAATGCTTTTTAATCTTACATGAAATATATATACATTTGATGTTTTAACCTGTTTACAAAGTTTCCTTCCAACAAAGTTGTAACTTTCATCTTTTTTGTCTTTTTTTTTTTTTTGTTTATGATCAAAATATATTAAATTTTAGTTTTAAGCTAATATTCTCTATATAGTTACTTTTTCTTTGCTTGGCACAGATTATTTATACATATATATATATAGATATATCAATTGTCGGCAAATGTATAGATACATATATAGATGCATGGCTTGTTTAAATGAGAATTGAGGTGATATGTCAGTCTCAATAATTCCACATTGTTTTCCTCTTGTAGATTCTTTTATGGTCAAAAATTCATTAAAATTTTATATGCAAACATAAGAAAAGACAAATGGAAAATAATGGTGGGTGGAGCCAGATTTAATTCACATCAAGGCTTAGAATTAGTGAGTCTATTTTAGAAAATATATTTAAAATTCAATTCGATCTTTCGATTTTAAAAATTAATTTATTGATACAGAACCATCCATCTTCCAAGATTATATTAGATCATACAATCGAAAATATGTCCGAGATATCTTTAAAATTAATTATTTATGTTATTGGTTGGTTTAGCTTGTAATTGGTAGTATAAAATAAAATATAAAGAAGACAGAAAAACAAAATTCACAGTGAATTAAATGAAAGGGAGATCCAATGTTTACCCAATTTATAAATTTTTGTCCTTTTCCGATAGAGTCTCTGCGAGGCAAAATTATTCATTAAATTTTTCTTACGTACATTTAAAGTCAATTTATATTTTTAAAAATTTTTAAAAATACTTTTATACATTCTCTGTATTTTTTTTATAGCATATTTACCAAAAATACAACTGTTAATATATATTGGAGTGGAAGACAGAGAGCGCCAAACGACACACTTTTGGTGGGTCCCACATTATTTTTATTTGTCGAAAATATACAAAACTCTTATGGTTTTCTTAACTTTGGTTTGGTACTTGGTAGTTGATACTTATACTTTCACAGATACTTCAATTACTCTCTCTTTCTCCTTCTTCCTCTTCATTACGCGTCTTCTTCTTCATCTTCTACATTTGCCTCTCTCTTTAATTGTCTGCAGCTCTCCTTTCACTATCTCTTTATTTCTCTTTTCTCTTATTTATTGTGAACTTCTGTGTGTGTGTACATTTGGAGAATCATAATAGATTGATTCATTCAATAATACCTACCTTCACCCAGTTTCTAAATTCTTCTTCATTGCTTTGCTTCTATACAAACTGAGAAATCTCTCTCATAAATCGTCTGAGATTCAACTCTAAAGCTTGCTATTGCATGTTTTGATGGTTGTCGAAACGACTAGATCTCTCGGGACCGAGTTAGGCTGAGTTTACTTGTTGCAGAACCCGGAAGCTATCTTTGTCTCTCTCTAGATTGCGTGTGTGTGTGAATTTTCCATTCTATAGACTGTGTTGTCGAAGATATGAATACTGGTGGTCGGCTCATCGCCGGTTCTCACAACAGGAATGAGTTCGTCTTGATTAATGCTGATGAGAGTGCCCGAGTAAGAACAACAAAAATTGAACCTTGTCTTCTTTTTTTCTTCGTTTTCGTTATTCTTTCTTTTCTTGTTTTGATGTGCACCCATTGTTTTAATTTCGTTGGTTCTCGTAAAGCTTTTGCCTTTTTCTTCTTCTGGATCTGGATTCTACATTTATCCGTTATAAAACGCAATTAGGTTTCAAGATTCCGAAATTCTTACCTACTTTTTATCACGATGTACAGTGAAAGTTTGTGTCGGTGGAGATTGAATTCTGAGTTTAAATGTGTAAATTGATCCAATTGAAACTGATTCAATCCCCAAATCTAATACTGTGCTCAAAAGAACAAAATTTCGAGTTAATGATAGTGAACCTTGTTTTCTAGTCGAGACCCATTCTGTGTTTGTTTCATAATCTCCACGATCAAATATATAACTCTGCGTCTGCTGCTTTTATACAGATAAGATCAGTAGAAGAACTAAGTGGGCAGATATGTCAAATATGTGGAGATGAGATAGAGCTGACAGCTGACGGAGAGTCTTTTGTGGCATGTAATGAATGTGCTTTCCCTGTCTGTAGACCTTGCTACGAGTACGAGAGACGAGAAGGAAACCAGTCTTGTCCTCAGTGCAAAACTCGTTACAAGCGCCTCAAAGGTGACATTAACGTTTTCAATTGGTTTTGAGCTCCGGTTGATCTTAAACTTGTGGATGAATGTAAAAAAGGTGTGCTTTATTGTTTTCAGGAAGTCCAAGGGTTGAAGGAGATGAGGAGGATGATGGAATTGATGATCTGGATTTTGAGTTTGATTATAAGAGTGGCATTGAATCTGATACTGTTACTCGCCGCAACTCCGAGTTTGATTTGTCTGCTGCTCCACCTGGCTCCCAGATTCCTTTGTTGACTTATGGAGATGAGGTTAGCTCATATTTTTCCCAATTACCGGTACTATTATTTTGTATTGCCTCATAAATTTTCTTTTCTTGGCTCATCTAGTTGTTTGGTTTGGTTGCTTTTGTAGGACGTTGAGATTTCTTCTGATAGTCATGCCCTTATTGTTTCTCCATCACCTGGTCATGTCAATAGGTATCATCAACCACATGTTGCTGACCCCGCCGGTAAGTTTAGTTTTCTTATATTAGGTAACGGATTTGATTTCTTTTTATTTTTGCTTGTTGTTACTAAGCTAGTGGTTTACACTGTCACAGCACATCCAAGACCAATGGTACCTCAGAAAGACCTTGCTGTTTATGGATATGGAAGTGTTGCGTGGAAGGATCGAATGGAGGAGTGGAAGAGGAAGCAAAACGAGAAATATCAGGTGGTTAAACATGACGGAGATTCTAGTTTTGGTGACGGCGATGATGCTGATATTCCCATGTAAGACAGACAAATCTTCTGAAAAACATTGTTATCATGTTTCATTGCTTTGCTTTGGTATTTACGAGCATTCATTTTGTTTATTTATGTTTTAGGATGGATGAGGGAAGGCAGCCTCTGTCTAGGAAAGTACCGATAAAGTCGAGCAAAATAAATCCGTACAGAATGCTCATTATTCTCCGTCTTCTGATTCTTGGTCTGTTTTTCCATTACCGTATTCTTCACCCCGTCAAAGATGCTTATGCCTTGTGGCTAATATCAGTGATATGCGAGATATGGTTTGCGGTTTCATGGGTTCTTGATCAGTTCCCTAAATGGTATCCTATAGAGAGAGAAACATACTTGGACCGGCTCTCATTGAGGTATGAGAAAGAAGGGAAACCATCGGAACTAGCTGCTGTGGATGTTTTTGTGAGTACGGTGGATCCGATGAAAGAGCCTCCACTTATTACAGCAAACACTGTTCTGTCCATTCTTGCGGTTGATTATCCGGTAGACAGGGTTGCTTGTTATGTGTCTGATGATGGTGCTGCTATGCTTACTTTTGAAGCACTTTCAGAAACAGCAGAATTTGCAAGGAAATGGGTTCCTTTCTGTAAGAAATACAATATCGAGCCACGTGCTCCAGAATGGTATTTTTGTCACAAGATGGATTATTTAAAGAACAAAGTTCATCCTGCATTTGTTAGGG
This sequence comes from Lepidium campestre, assembly GCA_009757365.2. Lineage (NCBI taxonomy): Eukaryota > Viridiplantae > Streptophyta > Magnoliopsida > Brassicales > Brassicaceae > Lepidium > Lepidium campestre. The sequence continues at coordinate 16,863 of WJSH01008588.1, read as the reverse complement.
AACGCCGAGCCATGAAGGTTTGTTCTTTCTTGCGTGTTTATACATATATTTCCAGAGAAAATTTTGGAGCTCTATTAAAGAGAATTTCCTTTTTCTTCCTGGTCACAGAGAGATTATGAAGAATTCAAGGTCAAGATCAATGCTTTAGTTGCCACTGCACAGAAAGTGCCTGAAGAAGGTTGGACTATGCAAGATGGTACTCCTTGGCCCGGTAATAATGTGCGAGATCATCCTGGCATGATTCAGGTGAGATGCTCTGAGGTCTTGATTGTTTTTTCAGTTCTATGCGTTGTGTGTATACTTTCAAACTTACCGATATATCTTATTGTTTTTTTTTCCCTGTAAAAAGGTCTTCCTTGGAAATAATGGTGTTCGCGATGTAGAAAACAACGAGTTGCCTCAGCTGGTTTATGTTTCTCGTGAGAAGAGACCTGGATTTGACCATCATAAGAAGGCTGGAGCCATGAATTCCTTGGTAAAATAGATATGAAAAACTCTTGAATTTGTTCTTTAGATTGATTTATGACTGTCTCTCGATAACTTACTGACTCTTTTCTTTTCATGCTGCTGTATCTAATTGAAGATAAGAGTCTCGGGAGTTCTATCAAATGCTCCTTATCTTCTGAATGTGGATTGTGATCACTACATCAATAATAGCAAAGCTCTAAGGGAAGCAATGTGTTTCATGATGGATCCTCAGTCGGGAAAGAAAATTTGTTATGTTCAGTTTCCTCAAAGATTTGATGGGATCGATAAAAGCGACAGATACTCTAATCGAAATGTTGTATTCTTCGATGTAAGTACACCATTCTCTATTACCGCATGCTTTTCTTGAGTTATTCATTCGCTCTTACATGACTAACTTTTGATGTTGTAATTGTTGAAACAGATCAATATGAAAGGTTTGGATGGACTACAAGGGCCTATATACGTTGGAACCGGATGTGTTTTCAGAAGACAGGCACTTTACGGATATGATGCGCCCAAAAAGAAGAAGACTCCGCGTATGACTTGCAATTGCTGGCCTAAATGGTGCCTGTTTTGTTGTGGTTTAAGAAAGAATCGTAAGACAAAGACAGTGGATAAGAAAAAGAAGAACAGGGAAGCCTCAAAGCAGATACACGCCTTAGAAAATATCGAAGGTGGCACCAACGGTAAATAGAGGGATCTGTTGTATCATTTGGTTTCAATATTTAGTTTTAGTTCATTGCTGAACACTTTTTTGTTTCTTTCTTTTTCTAAGGCACTAATAATACGGCGAAATCATCAGAGGCAGCGCAATTGAAGTTGGAGAAGAAGTTTGGACAATCTCCTGTTTTTGTTGCGTCTGCTGGTATGGAGAACGGCGGGCTTGCTAGCAACGCAAGTCCGGCTTGTCTGCTTAGAGAAGCCATCCAAGTCATTAGTTGTGGATATGAAGATAAAACCGAATGGGGAAAAGAGGTAATGAAGTTGTCTTTGAAACACTTGTTAGCACCCTATCTTTCATGTTGCAATAAAATTTTAATTCTTTCATTGTGTCTGTGAAATTCATTCAAGATTGGCTGGATCTACGGTTCTGTCACGGAGGATATCCTTACGGGTTTCAAGATGCATTCTCATGGCTGGAGATCAGTATACTGTTCACCCAAGGTGCCGGCTTTTAAAGGATCAGCACCTATCAATCTTTCTGACCGTCTTCATCAAGTTCTTCGGTGGGCGCTCGGGTCTGTTGAGATTTTCTTGAGCAGACATTGCCCTATTTGGTATGGTTACGGAGGCGGTTTGAACAGGCTTGAGAGATTGTCTTACATCAACTCTGTGGTCTATCCATGGACCTCTATTCCACTCCTTGTTTACTGTTCTCTCCCAGCTATCTGTCTTCTCACCGGAAAATTCATTGTCCCCGAGGTAAAACATAAAACTAATCTTAGAGTTCACCAAAGTATGAGTCTTTATTCCATGTTTTGTATACATTCATATATGTGCATGTTGAGTTCTGAATTAGGCATTCTCATTCTATTTTCTGTGTAAACTCATATTTTCTAAGTAAAAATATCATCTTTGAGCACTCTAAAGTATCAATCTTTATTCTGTGCTAAAGGGTTCTTGTGCTCTTTTCTCTAATGCAGATTAGCAACTATGCAAGTATCCTCTTCATGGCACTTTTCTCGTCCATTGCTGTAACGGGTATTCTCGAGATGCAATGGGGTAAAGTTGGGATCGATGATTGGTGGAGAAACGAACAGTTTTGGGTAATTGGAGGTGTTTCAGCTCACCTCTTTGCTCTCTTTCAAGGTCTTCTCAAGGTATTAGCTGGTGTCAACACAAACTTCACTGTGACATCTAAAGCAGCTGATGATGGTGAATTCTCTGAGCTTTACATCTTCAAATGGACCTCACTCTTGATTCCTCCAACCACACTCCTCATCATAAACGTAATAGGAGTAATTGTGGGAATCTCTGATGCGATCAGTAACGGATATGACTCATGGGGACCACTCTTCGGAAGATTGTTCTTTGCTCTTTGGGTCATCATCCATCTTTATCCTTTCCTAAAAGGTCTGCTTGGGAAACAAAACAGAATGCCAACCATCATTCTTGTCTGGTCGATCCTTCTTGCCTCAATCCTTACGCTTCTTTGGGTCCGAGTCAATCCATTTGTGGCCAAAGGTGGTCCTATCCTTGAGATATGCGGTTTAGACTGTCTTTGATTGATCTTGAGATCATTATAAAGAATGTATTTCCACAGAGGTAAGTAAAAGAGGAAAGGAAATTGTCACACATTTGTTTTGTTTATTGTATTGTTTACTATTTGGGTACAAAAAACCCTTTTTAGAATAAACCAAAAAGAAGGAAGGTTTTAGATATATAATGTTATTTTTGGAAGGTGTTGTTGTATTGTAGATATAGAAGAAGGTATTTGTCTATTTGTTCATGTTATTTTTATTTTTTGAGTGAATGTTAAACAGAAAAGTGATATTTATACTATTAATTCTTTCATTGAAATATTATGAAAAATCTTCTTACAAAATACCCTTTTTACTTTGTTTTTTTCAGTTGTAAGCTATCAATCAAATTGTAATCTGAAACAATCAAATTAGTTACACACTATAAATAATTGCTTGATAAGTCTTGTTTCCTCGTATTATATTATTCATGCAACAAATTCATTTTCTATTTTTAATTTATTTCACACTTGCATAGTTGCATGCAAAAATCTGTGTTCTAATTTTCTCACAAGAAAGTCAGATTAAGAAGAGCTTCACGCGCTCGGTTCTTCTGAAAAAATGTTTTTTGGTGAAAAACAGCGTTTTGGGTGGATTAGCCCAGGGATTTTGTCGACACGCGCTTATGCTGCGCGTGGGTTACATTGTTAGGTTTTTGAATACACGCTCCGCGCATTATATTCGTATGGGCTTTTCTAGCTAAAGATTGGGCCATTTTATTTAATTTAGATCCAATAACATAAACCCATTATGGACTTGAACAAGATACTTTGGAACGCGAATCAGTCAACGTCAACGCGACTGTTTGACTGAATCCTTTTGGAACCAAACAAAGCAAGGAATAGGATCATTAATGTTCTTGTTTCTTTCTTCATCCTTCGTTAAGATAAAATATTATCTCTATTTTCTTGACGTCGAATAAAAAGAGCTTGTAAAGAGAATGCGAGTGAGGGAGAAGAAAATCCATTATAACTTATAAGGAATGAGATACGCGTTTGAGGGAAGACTTTGCAAACAATGCTTAAAAAAGATGAGAGAGAGATTTCGCAGCAGCAACGTCGCAGTTTCTGATGGCCTTCAAATTAAAACCCTCCTCGACCTTACGTAATCCTCGAAGTAATTTACTACAAATAAAACAACAATAAAAAAACCTCGCCATAGTTGCAAGAGATCATTTCTTCAGAACCAAAAACTTGATACTTAATTTGATATCAAGTTTTCATTATGGAGAAGAACCAATCAAAGATTGATCAGAGTAGTAAACGGAGGAGAAGAGAAGAGATGATAACGGAGTCAGAGATGGAAGTCGCTCAACAGTTGATGCATCTAAGTGATGAAGAGACCAATCTTGATATAATCAAGAAGAAGAAGAAGAAGACGATTGAAGAAATATTCGGTAATGATGATAACAATCAAGATCAATGTACGAAAGATATTGTGATCCTGAGAGTAATGTCATTGAAGAAGACGAAGAAGAAGAAGTACAGGACGATGGAGAGCATTTACATGGCGACGAGACCTATCAGGGTCGTTATTAGATGATTCAAACAACTTTTCGTTAGGTTTGCAGTTTAAGGCTTATCTACATTCTGGTTTTGTGAAGATATTTAAGCATTCATGTTTTCTCTTTGGTAGTAAGAAAGATATACAGTTGTTGGAGAATCTGAACGACTAGATTGGAGCGCAAAAGACTTGGTTTAAATTATCTTATGATACGATAATGTTAGAGAATCGCGAAGATCATAAGAATCGATCGAGTTTGAGAAAAAATATCAAATAATTATGATCGATAAGTCAAGAACTTTCTCTTTTTCACAAACAAACAAACAAAAAATTAAAAAAAAATTCTTCAGACGCGTGAAAGCCTTTCTGTATTATAGGGAATATAAAGTATAAACCCGTACGTGTTGGGATTCTTCTTACGAACTTTATACTCCAGTCATTCTTTGTTATCTACAACCAAAAAAACCAATAGAATCGTGATATATATTTTGAATGACGTGTGAATGTAGGCATGCGAGTAAGGGACATGCTTGATTCGTATAAGACCTGACTGTCTGAGAATAGCTGTTATGTGAACGGATTTAACTGAATTTGGTAGTCGTGCCTTTATAGAAATTGCAGGTGAGAAAGAGACTTGAACTCGGTTTTATTTGAGTAGCTAGTTGGTTTCATACTTCAGATTGTAGCCTAACGGTAATTGGAAGGATGTTTTGTTTTACTACAAAAGGTAAAGAAGGTATCTTAGCAAGAAATCAGACATTATCTACTCATTCTGACTCCGGTCGTAGGTGGGGTGTTACAGTTTCTTCCCCAAGATTCTTCCATATCCAAATCGAAACGACATCACGAGATTGGTCATAAAACTGAAGTCGGATGAGGAAGAGATCCAAGCTTTTATTCGGTGAGCATCGAGAGATTAGACGGAAGCAGAGCTTCCTAGTCCAAGCTTTTGTTCAAAGAACAGATCTGAGTGCATTGAGAATGAATAGTGATTTTTCGGATTTATAGATTCTTGATCACATCATTGTGTTTCAAGAAGATGACTAAGATTATTAAGTGAATTATGTTCTAGTACAGAAAATACAACACATTCAATAAAGATGCAAATTCACTAAGAAAACAAAAATAATATTTCTAAGACCAATATATGGGAAAGTTACAACAAACGAAAATAAAGAAAAGATCCCCACAATCTTTTAATCTATAATATAATTTTGAATATATTTCAGACAATAGATTGAATCTGGATCGGTTTACGTTTAAACCAGTCAGAACAAGAAACTCTACCCAAGATAACCCTGCCATGCCTTCAAAATCAGGCTTTGGCTTTGGCTTCATATTCATGCGGAGGCTGCAATAAAAGAAAGATATTTCATTCAGTAAACCTGAGAAACAGATGAAAAAACCACAGAGAAACAGATGAATGATTTTATTTTACCATGAAAGTTGCAGATATCATTTTTTGAGCAAACCATCTCATATGCATTGCTCTTTGAGCTGCCGCTGCCGCCTGAACTGAATCAAACCGCACATACACAAATCCCGCACTGTTCCTGTAGTTATACCAGATTCGGACCAATATCACATTTAATAAACATAAACACCTAAACATTTAACAATGCATTTGATTGAAATACTTACTTGTCTACATAAATATGGTTGACGCTGCCATACTTCGAGCATTCTGCATCAACGTCTTCTTTGATATCCAAATCAAATTCCGGATCCGTCTGCAACAATATAACGGTTTAATGTTAAAATTACTTGTTGAAAAGAGCCAGCAGCGCTCCATTTACATAAGGCTGAGACTCGGTTCTTTTTAACACAGCTCTCAAATGAAAAGAAAAAAAATTGACCTCGGTTGCCGGATCGAACATGTTCTTCAGTAGAAGACATTCGCTTGGCTGACCAACAGGTTCAGTGACAAAGGAAGGGATGGCTGTTGTCGGAAGCATTGATGTTGGGAAACTAGGATTCATGCCTGGTTGATTAAGAGCTGTTCCATTTAGCGCTGGTAATCCAAGAGAGCCCACCATGCTGTGGATAAATTGCATATGTTTAAAAAAGATACGCGCAAAACAAAAAGAATTGTGAACTTAACAGGAAAACGAGATGCATACAAGAGCGAAGAGACATACCTCGTAGCACTACCTGTACGATCCAGCTTCTGCATAAGCATAATCCTTGATTGTGCATTTAAAGCCTGTGAGGGACTCGTTAAAGACCATGAATTATAGATGAAGGAGCCAAAGAGTATAACGAAAAAATGCTCTAGCTTACCAGTCCACCTCCATCATCATCATCAAAATCAGCAGATTTAGGAGCAGCCTCTTGTGTACCAATATGATCAGCGACAGAGGAAACCTTACAAAAATGTTACATTAGATACGTGCAATTCCAAAAACTTATCTTTTGTCCACAAGGAGTTTCAACACTCACCTTGATAGTCCTACCAGCAATCTCCAGCTTTCCATTTAAGGCAGTTTGTGCTGCCTTAGAATGCTCAAGTTGGGCAAACTATGGGAGGAAAACTAATGTAAGTGTGGAATAACGAAGAAAAAGAGCACCAACTAATTTATAAACGTGTTATACTAACCTGGATAAATCCAAAACCTTTGCACTGACCAGTTTCAAGGTCAAGTGGTAGTTGAACAAGCTCAACGGGACCAAAAGGCTCAAAAATCTGATAAAGGCAAGAGAACAAGAAAACCATTAAGACATCAATCTAGAGAACTCTAAGGACAGGGAAGATGTCTGAAACCGACAATAAATATCACCTGTCTAAGCTGCAACTCTGTCATGTTGAAGTGCAAATTCCCCACATAAAGTTTCCTATCTACAGGGCCAGTACCACCTACACCACCCGTAGTGGTATTAGTTTGAGCCAAATTCTTTTCAGCTTCCGAGGGCTTAACCATCACAGGTTGTCCAAGAAACAGCTGTCCAGAAAGAGCTATGGCCATTGGAACTGACATCACATCGTAGAACTCAATATACCTGCAAGACCAACAAAGAGATATACTTGACTTGAAGCACACGTAGGACAAAAATATCAGAAAAAACTTACAAAGCATGTAGCAAAGAGAAGTTGGAAACAAAAAACTTTAGTGCGGGGATTCAAGCTGAGTCTCTTTTGGTAGGTTGGAGTCCTAGAGTAATAGAAAATGTTAGCCCATCATGATAAAAGTGCATAATTAATCTATAACAGCAATGAAGATATAAGCAAGCTCCTCCATCAGTGAATATCCCAGACAGAGGACTGCAAAAGCACCAGCGTCTATGAGGAAGCATCAAAGAATCTTTATCATATTGATAGGCTAATGGATTTCCCCCCTTTCTGACAGTTCTTGCAATGGAAAGTAACAACTGAAATAGGATTCAGGTTTTCTGGCATCTACCTTGACCACGGAGAATTGATTAAACAAGTGTGCAAGGTATTGCCATCATCCTCATCATTATCGCATGGCTAGTGCATCTAAGAATACATTTAAATTGAGTTCTTGAAATTGCAGAGAAAACTGAATATGCAGAATATTACGTACCAAGTGCACATACACAAAACTAGGTTAAACAGAAACTGATAGAAAAACATACCCGACCCCTTTTGATCGTCTTGAATTCCTGTCCATGATCAATCGCACATCCCTCACCTGAAATTATATGGAACGGAGAACAATAAGAACAAAAACAAACCTAACACGGAAAAGATACCAGACATTTGACGAAATTATAAGGACCAGAACATGAAATCAAAGAGCAAAGATAACAGATATTTGATGATATCATTTTTCCACAGAAAGAAACTTATTAAAAATACTGACGAACAATAAGCGTTTCTATCCAAGCAAACAGAAAGAGTCAATAAAGCAAACTAATCAGTAATATTTATTAGATTGTTAGAGACAAAAACTGCACATCCCAACATATGTCTTACTTAAGAGAATATCTTTAGTAGTGATCATAATCAAACACATTGAAACAGCAACGCATCAATTAAACGGGGACACATTAGTAACCTTATAATTGAAAACCGAGGGTCGTGAAGAGATATTAATACTTTGCTATGACCTAAAAAATAAAATACAACCGGAAAGTCAATAAAAAAATCTGGAAAGAAAAAAAGTAACTGACCTTGCCGGCTTTGGAGAAGAACTCATAAACATCCCTCTCGGTAGCTTTAAGAGGCATCTGTTTATTAAAAAAAACAGATAGGTTTGCTTAATCAGTAAACTTAGCAGTGTGAAATCTTTTTGGCTCATAAGTAAAAACCCAATGATATATAATCTACCTGATATGCAAAAACCGTTCTTTGGTCTCTCTCCGGATCTGCTTCAGGCTCATCTTTTTTGTCCTTGTGTCTCCTGCAATCGTAAAATCATATAAGAACTTTCAGTCAGTAAAGCTAAACTGATATCTGAAGCTCATTGAAGCTTTGCACTGTTCATATCACATTCTGAATTCCATATTTATTCATTACGCTATAAAAAAAGCACGACAAGGAATTCAACAAACCTGCTTCCTCTCTCAACTAATTCGCGTTCCCTATCTTCCCTCCGAGATCTACTGCTGCTCCTCCTCTCCCTCTCTCTTCTATCTCTCTCCTTCTCCCTCTCTCTTCTCTCTCTGTCTCGGGTTTTGTCCCTATCGCTCCTGTCTCTCTCCTTGCTACTCCTCTCCCTCTCCCGATCGCTCTCTTTATCTCTCGATCCTTCTCTAACCTTATCCCTATCTCTCTCCTTGTCTCGGCTGCTTCTGTGCCTCTCTTTCTCCCGATCCCTCTTACTTACACCATTCTCCTCGACGTCCCCACGAGACTTCTTACTCCGACTGCTCCCTCGCTCTTCATCACCACCTTCTTCGTCATGCCTCTCTCCTTCTCTCTTTCTGTAACTCTTCTCGTTCCCACTCTCTTCCATCTTCCTATTCGACCCATCTTTTTCCTCAACCGTCTTCTCCAGGTACTCGTATTCGTCAAACTCCATTCTCGTCAACGATACAGCAAATTCGTCAATTAGGGATTTTGTTAGGGTTTCGAATTGGAAGAAGCGAGTTGAGGAATAGAATTTGATCGATATCTAGATTCTAGACGATGGATATAAATTGTAAATTCCAACGAATAGCGAGGTCAAAAATTGACACATCATCATACAAATCAGCAAAGTTAATGATGGGCCCAAATAGTTGTAGTATGCTACCAAGAAAGGCCCATTTATCTAGATATTTTCTAAAACGTCCCAACTTGTTTGATTTTCTTGCTAATCATCTTTGTTTTATTTCTCTAATCTCAACTTAAGAAACGGATAAGATCATATATAATATGTAGCAGAAAAGCGAACTTCATATTTTTCAATGCTTCAGATTGATAACTTATGTGTACAATGTTCCAGAAATTATTCTTCCATGCTTTACAGTTTTCTCTTACAGATAACAATAAAAAAAAACAAATATGTTACAAAAAAAAAAAAATTGAAAAGAAAGCAAATAGAAGTTCTATGAACCAACATAAGTCATGTGGTTAAAAAAACTACTATAGCCTTCGTTGCCTTTGCCAGATGATCAAAACAACTGCAAATGAAAAAAAATCAATAATATATGTAATTGTCTATGTCTTGTGGCTTAACTCACCACCTTCAGCTTCTTCCATATTGATACGACCTGTATATAATATAATAAAATCACAAGTCAAGCTCTTCTCTACAATCACAAAACGAGAGGACTGTTGGGATTTACAATCAATTTTGTTACATTACCTAACAATGATATCAACGACGGGGCTTCTGCTGATCCATTTGATTTCATGTCGGCACCTACATTTCGACATCACAGCTAAAACTTAGATATGTAATAAACTATTGGACCTTTGCTCTATAAGACAATCTATCTTAAAAGCAAGTTATGAGATATGCAGACTACCTGAATTTTCCATTGATCTTGTGATGTCTGACTTCTTAAATGTAAATCCTATGAAGTTGGTGTCCTTGGACGTCAGCATCTGCTCAACCAATTTAAAGTTAGCACCAAATTATATCCATAACTATCCAAACTCTTGAGCAGTTTTTCTTTTTCTTTGTTACATTGATACTCTCAACCATAAACAAAACAAAGTCTGCTAGCTTTATCATATCCTGAGACATTTCCGCATATGTCAATTTCATCACAGATTATATTATAGGAATTAGGAATCAAGTGTAGTGCGTCACCTTTCTCCAAGGACCAACTTGTGGTGCATCGGATGACGATCCTTCAACCTACAAGAATATACCAAGAAACTTGATGAGGATATTAGACGTTTTAGCTTCTCATTTAAGCAAAGGAAATCCAAGCCTTACACTGACATCCATAAGAACTTTTCTAAGTTTGAGCAGTGTCAAAACAAGTATTGGGTTCATCAACTAGTCAGTTTCACACCTCCTCAAGCCACAAATAATGTCATAACAAGCTTTTTAAGATTCTATCTAACTTACATCAGGGAATTTCTCAAAATTCTGTGTGTCTAGTTCGCCATCAACAATGGGTTTATACGCTGCATCCATGTCATACAGTTTGTCCCACGGGGTGCCTTTGAACCATGGATGCGACTAAAACATGAACAAAATAGATAACAATGACGTCAAGAATGAAAGTTATGATAATGGAACATATCTTTATATATCCTTTTCAGAAGTCTCACCTTTATCTCCTCAGCACCTCTGGTTCCCAATCTTGATTCAACATCACATAGCAAGCGACAAATCAAGTCCCTGGCTTCATCTGATATTTTTGGTTCTTCAGGGAATTTCAAACATACCCTCCAATTAATGATCTGAGATAAGAAGCACAAGTCTTTAAGCAAGCATGAATATTTTTATGATATATATAAAAAATGCATGACTAACCAGCTATATACACCTACCTTGCGACATGTTATACGGGGGTCGTCAGAACAGAATGGGGGATACCCAACTAACATCTCATATAAAATTGCGCCGAGAGACCACCAATCACATTCCATTCCATATCCTTTCTTTAACAATACTTCTGGAGCCATGTAATCAAGAGTTCCAACAGTTGAATAAGCCTATAAAAATGGTTGAATACATACGATTACCCAAGATACATTGAATGTGGTAACTGATTTTTATAGTCTAGCAATAATGAGTAACCCATGTGATTCAATTAGAGAAGCAGCATATATACCAATGCACGGCGATTACGCTTCCACTGCAGTAGCTGCTCTTTAGGCATTTGCCAGGGTGCTTTGTCAGCCTCTGCTTTCCCTGACTGGCTCTCTGAATCCTGAGACAATATTTCTTCATCTTCTAATAGCAGTGAAGAATACTTATCATCAAGTGGCTTACATAAGCCAAAATCTGAGAGCTTCAAATGCCCACTTTTGTCTAGTATCAAATTATCAGGTTTGATGTCCCTACAAGGAAGAGGAAACAAACTCAAATCGAGAAGCAGAGAATATATACATATACATATATATATATATGTTTTCTGTTTCCAGGAATAACTAGTAATTACATGGACTTTTTATGAGATGTGTCTAACACACGTGATCACTAGGCATAGAGAAAAAATGATATACCTGTGAACATAGTTGTGTTGATGGATTGAATGGATAGCAAGAATGCTCTCGGCAATATAAAAGCGGGCAACATCTTCAGAAAGAATGTCTTCTCTCATGAGTAAAGTCATGATGTCACCTCCAGGTAAATACTCCATGATAAGATACAAACATTCCGAGTCTTGGAAAGAGTAAAAAAGCTTGACAATGTAACGGCTGTCAACCTCTGCAAGTAAGTTTCTCTCAGACCTGACATGCTCTACCTAGGAAGATAAAAGCAGTTTAAGCAAATCTATCAATATTACTCATTTGTTTCTGCAACTGAAGCAACGTAACGAAATCTAATGACATAGGAAAAGGTAGGAAGTTTTTCCCAGCTAATGTCATGCATATCAATCTAGCACTAACTAAAAGTCTCAAACATTCTTACAATTTCGCATGTTTAACTTGAATATGGTGGAATGCAAGTAAAATAAAAAACAGAAAAAAAATCTCATGATAATTTGTGTACCTGGCCACGGCTAAGCATCTCAGTTTTTTTCAATTTCTTCATGGCATAAACCTCAGATGTAGATCTCAAACGGCATAACCTAACCTGAAAAATATAACTTTGAAAGATGAAACATATCCTGGAGATTGATTCCCCTAATAGTCAAAATTCGAGAGAAACGTATAGATCCCAGAATAACAAGCTCAAGAAATGTGAGTTACCTCACCAAAGGCACCTTTGCCAATGACGGTCAAAAGCTCAAAGTCGTCTATACCAATTTTACGTCTCTGAAGCCTCATGTACTCAGTTTCACGACGTGCCAAATTCCTCATCATCTCGTCTTGTTCTTCAACCGGTAACTGAGCTTCTTGCACTTTCCGCTGAAATTCCCTGCGTCTGTAATATTCAAATTAAGAAAAAAAACATTAATCAATCTCAAATTCAATAAATTCCTCTCAAGTCAAACCCCAAGTCATCTCTCCAAAGAAGCAAGAAGGCCCAGATCAGAATTCAACAGGTAATTCGAACGAACCTCTCCATTCGTTCGTGCAAGCCTTGCAAGTAGTTCTTGTAATGATTCTCAATGAACTGCTTAGCAGCAGCAGCTTTTTGACGTGTAACTGGCGATGAAACCGCCGCATCCGTCTCCGTTTCGAATCCCCGACCGGGCTTGACGCGAACGGTTCCATCAGCACCGTCCATATCGTTAGAAGTAGATCGTAATTGGAGAAAACGAAGAAGAAGAGAAGGAGTGAGATTTGGATTTAGAGAGGCATAGAAAATAATAAGGGAGTAATCGAGGAGAGATCTAAGGAGCTGTCACGGTGTTGGTGAAATCCAAAGACGCCTGAACGTGGACTATTTTACCAGAGATGATGAACTGGCAGAGCTGTCTCCTCTCTTTCTCTTTCTTTTTTTAATTTAATCATTTTTTTTGAGTTTTTAAAACAAAATTAACATTATATTATATATATACATGTGCCCGTATTTAGCTCCAATCTTATGCACTTATGTCAGCGCAAGATTTGGATCTCTTCTGAGGGCACATTTACGCAAGACTAGGAGAGGGGACACGAGACGAGATTATTCTTAAGACTTTAAATTGAGTTCGTGTCTTTTGTCTAAGAATTTCAAACGCAAAAAAGGAAATAAATAATCCACCAACAATACCTTGATTAAAACAATTAAGTGACGAATACTTCATTAGTGTACAAAAACCATACTGCTACTCTTTTTTTTTAGAAAAAGGAAACCATTGTTTTATAACTCAATGAAGAAAGATCCTGAAAAGGTTTCATGAAGATCATCAAGAACATGTTCTAAGGTCTCAGAGCAGCTTTGTGAACCATGGTTTCCTTGTGAATTTGGTGGCAACTCTTTTCAACAAGATCTAAAAGCTTCTCCAAATTCCCTGCCCATGAGTTTAGAATCTCGTTGCTGTCCTTTGCAATCTGGAAGCACACTATTCCTGATGGTCTGTCGATTTTTGCTATCAGTGCTTTCGACACTACCATCTCTGACAGATGCTTCTCTGCCTCCTGAAACCACGATTCCCAACAATTCAAGCAAGAGCTTAACAAGTATGAAGAAGCATTCTACATTTACAACCAGTAAGATTATATTGATATGTACCTCTATGCTCAGACATAAAAGCTGTGCAAGTCTCTTTAAGGTTATCCTTGAGTAGTACTTTGACACAACGAGAATATTCTGCAGAATAGACAAACAGATTTTCAAATATATTATTAATATCACCCACAATCGATGTAAACAAGCTTTAAGATAAATTGAGAGGCTTACATGTTCAATGATCCTCAGTTTTAGATCTTCTCCAGCTTTGTCACCCAAAGAACCTCCAATCATGCCTTTCTCTTTCTCAAACTCTTCCTTATACTTGTTCCACAGAGATGTCCATTGAATAACCTCCATTGTCACTACCTGTTTTAGAAGCATCCTGCAACAAATAATATCAACCACAAAAAGACTGATGAGCCGCTTGAGGACAGAATACTCAGTAATGAAAAAACCAAATTTATGGAGACTGAAAATATACTTGAAATCAGGAATTTCTGATAAATTCTTATCTTCCAGAGTGGCATTGAGCAAGCTTGATTGCATTGGGTCATGAGGTGCCAAGACCAAGAACCAGCAGATCTTCCTAAGGATCTATTTTTTGAAGATCAAAGAAAGTTATATAAACTAATCTTATAGATCGTATACTAACAACTTCCATCCAACCAATGGCATGAACTTACAGGAATCCACTGCTCTGGGGTTTCTTTTACAGAAGGAATATCATATATCGCCTTGTAGCTACGGCAGATTTCAAGGTACTCATTGTTATGAGTATAGTACCTACGTAGTTGAATTTATATGGTTATTAAAAAGATGAGAATGCCACGGAAATCAACTACGGTACATCAGAATTCAATGGAAAGCATAATGCATTCATTCACATAAAACTACACAAAAACGAAATGCAATTCATGTCATAAATCGTTGGCCAGGAAAAAAAAAGGCCTTACCTAATCATTAGCTCATAGTAGATTCTCTTAAGCTCCAACAAGGTTGGTATATCAGCAGGAGCCTCCTCTATCATGTTCTCACCTTCCTTAGCTGGCTTCTTATCTTTTTTTGTATCAGCGTCAAAAACTCTAGGATTGATCTTCCTAGATAAGATTTGTGCACGCACATAATCTTGACGATCCAAGCACAGGCGGACCTTCAAAGGTTACCCAAAAGTAGTAAGCCACCACAAATGAAAATACCATAAATATCAAAATGCAACGTAATAACACATGTCCTTACTTGTTCAAGGATAAATGCAATTTTCTCAGTCTTTGCCATAGCGCCAAATGTCTCCACCTGTTATTCAATTATCAAATTTCGGCAATTGACTAGGAAAGAAGATTTCCAAGAAACTTTGTAAGAAATGCACAAAAGCTTACAGCAACTTCTTGCATAAGATCTGCAGCTTCAGCTATCTGACCCTGGTCTTCCTTAATCTTAGCAAGCTTCCTCGTCAGTCTTGCCCTCTCGATTTCAACATATATCTATACATGAAAAATTCAATGGCAGACAATTACACAGAATGATGAAGTTATGATAGGGAATACACCATCAGATTCTTAGTTTCGCACCTTTCCAGCAGATACATTGTTCAGCGTCTTGATAAGCTCTATCCGAGTTTCAATGTCTGGCGTCTGATCAATGTACCGCATTGCTTGCTGCACCATGGATTGCACAGCCTGGAAATGAAGAAGTTCACAAAATCACTGATGGTGACTTTTAACTATCTAACTATAATTCTCTATATGAAAAAGTTAAGGCAATTCGGTATAAAGAAACTAGACCAAGAGAACACGCAAACAGAAAAAATAAAACCAACGAAACACTGAAATGAAACCAAGCTTAATAATTAACTGAACCATCACTATCTGCAGTGACCCAAATTAGTTTTAATACAAGTCAACAGTGAACCTATCAAGATTATACAGAAGAATCGTAAAAGCAGCCTCTAACACAGGACAATATCCCACTAAAATATGTTTGTATCGAACACAAAGGCGAATCCTCCTGAATTTGTGCTTATGTACTTAATCTCTTTCCAATATTAGGGTTACCAAACACTGTCTATGCAATTTAGAACTCAAATGTGGAATAATATAAACTAGAAAACCCCTTCAAATTCTGAACCTAATAAGAGAACCCAAACCGAAAATTCCAAGTTTTCTAAGAACTCAAACCACAAACTGATAGAATATATATATAAAAAAAAGATACCTGTTTAAGCTGACCACGTTTCTTAGAGAGATTGAGAATCTGCTCATTCAGTAGTTTCCAGTCCTTAGCTTCGAAACAAAGCTGAAGAATCTCAGTGGCGGCTTTCCTTGTACCGGCGACGTTTTCCGCGAGTCTCATCTGCTTCTCTTCGTTCAAAAGCCGATCTATCGACGCTTCAAGCTTCCCACTGTCTCCCTGCAATCCAAAATATAACTGAATTAGATGCAAAATTCGAAACGAGGAGAAAATAACATCAGATCTGAGAAATCGAGGACTCACCATCGTGAAAAATTAACTGGGAATCGACTAAAATCACGAGTACTTAAAATTCTGAAGACGAAAACAAAGAAGCTTAAGTCTCTCACAAGATTTAAGGTGAGAGAGATTTTGTAGTTGCCGAGCACAGAAAAACCGCAGAGTTCCCAACCCCTTGAACAAGAAATCTCAGATTCTTCGGCCGATGATCCGTTTTCATCAAATGGGCCACTAATGGGCCATGAACTAATGGTTTTAAGCTCAATCCGGTTTGGTATGTAATCCCGGTCTAGCTTAATTTCAATTTCAACTTTTCTAACCCCGGTCCATCTACCTAATTAATTTTTTTTTTTTTTATAATTTCCTTTTTTAATGCTTGCTTCTTCTATTAATGGTTTCTCTGGTATATCTGTCTCTTAACATCCGTAGTTAAACGGAAGAAAAAGGCCTTAGGGTTCGATTTCCCTTCTGACTACTCGCCATGTCCGGGGAAGAAGAAGAGAACGCCGCTGAACTCAAGATCGGAGATGGTATTTCTCTATTCTCTTCTCCACATCTGACGCTGATATACTTGC
>WJSH01008578.1:5091-15172 GCA_009757365.2 Lepidium campestre | reverse complement strand
ACGCCACAAAACCTTGCACCTATTCTCAAAGTCGGCATGCCAGAGATAAGGAGGAAGTCACATCCCTCAAACACACCGTGAAAACCATGCACTCAAAACTCCATCAAGCCACGAACTTGGTACTAGAACTCGACCGAGTACTGGCCGAGATTCAAAATACTCATTTCTCACTCCGACTTTCCAACGTCTCCGTCAGACTGGACACAAAGATCATATATCACACATATGAAGGAAAGGCGGATCCACGGTATTTCCTCACTACATTCTCTCCAGAAGAACGAAATGCCGGTCTCTATCAACCTCTTCATCAAGAGCTTGACCGGGGATGCCATGGGATGGTTCTCCAAGCTGGAACAGTATTCTGTCGACAACTATCAATAACTCACTGTGGCATTTCTCAAACATTATTCAATGTACATTCAGCAAAGCGCTTCGACCGCCGATCTGCAGGCAGTGATCCAAAGGCCCGACGAGACGCTCAAATCATTCCTCAGCAGGTTCCACGAGGTCGCTTCGCGCATCACAATACTTGACGATAATGCCGTCGAGCCTTTGCGAAACAACATCTTTTACGAGTCAAACGAAGTTAAAAGAGACTTGAAGCTGCGCCGTCCGAGTTTTCTCGAGGATGCTCTGCACCGAGTGCTGATGCATGCAAAGATCAAGGAGGAAAAGGCCGCCAGTGCCCAGCACTATGCCGCGATAACAACACCAGCCCAAAGAGGAAAAATCTTATTAGTCAACGTCTTAATAGCAATTGTACTACCAATGACGACTTATTGAATATCAGATCCAATCAAAGCCAATTCAGCCATAATCCACAAAACCATTCTCGCCCATGTTGGATACTCGTTACGGCAAAGCTCAGCTAAGTGACGAATTATAGCAACACCAAGCATGGCTGATAAAAGCTGAACCAAAAAGCCCGAGATTGAAAATCTCCTTCGAGATTTCCTGGATTAAAAACGCAATGATTTTTGATTTGAAAATCAGACAGAAAGCATGAGAAAATTTGAAGCAAGATCGGCAAAAAAATTGAGAGAAATCGTAAAATATCAATGAAGAACTTATACACAAACCTTATAAACTTGGATCGAATAAATGATTTTCAAATCTTATGAAATTTGTATGATATTGTAAGAAATCTGCTGAAATTGCATAGAGAGAGACGAACCCTAAAAAACTGGTGAAATCGCTGAGGGTGAAAAAATAACATGGGCAATTAAGTCTTTTTTGCGTAGCTGAGGGGCATTACTGAAAATGTCCAAAAGGACAAGGACACTTTTAAAAATGGCAAACATGCTATTTTTTAAATTATCCCTATAATTTAACTACCCTAGACAATATACAAAAAAAAGTTATTTATTTATACAAAATCAAAAATTTTAAGGGCCCAAAATATTTTTTCCTAATAAGATATGATTTAAAGGGACTCAAAATTTAGTAATTCACTAATTAAAATATTTTTGGATCCTTTTTCATAAATATGGGCCTTTTATTTTTTTATTTTTTATATCTTACAATAAAAAATAAAAATTTTGTGCCATTTGGAATGATGGACCCTAGGCAAATACATATGTTGCTGCCCCATAGAGACGAGTCTGGATTACCAACTCGGGACATGTTGCGTCGATGGGTTGTGGTTTTCTCTCGCCACTTGTGTATTGCCTAATTTTCCATCAGATCTTGTGGCAACATATGTTTGGATCTTGCACCATCAACATCTAAACTCATCCTCCCTTCAAGGTATTATCATTCTCAAGCTCTTGTTTCAGGTGTCCACATACACAATTTGGAAAGAACAGAATGCTCGCATCTTCAAGTCAGAATCTTCTACTTTGTCCCAGCTCCTCTACTCTATTGATCGTATAATGAGGAGCCGTTTGGTCTCTTTCCCAACATCGTCTGCATCAATTCCTTCCTTCCATGAGTGTTTTTTTGGATGTAATTTTTCTTTTTCTTTGTGATCTCTGTCTCTTATCGTTCCATAGGGATTTGTTATTTTGTCTTTCTCCAATTTTTTAATTATGACTTGAGTAGGTTGTAACCGGTGGTTTTAATATATTTTTACATTAAACAAAAAAAAACAATAGCACCAAAAGAAAAGAAAGAAAAGTTCTTCATTATTTATTTTTAAACAAGATATTATTATAAATCTTTTTTGAATTCTCACTTGTATATAAACTCTTTTGTTCATCAATAAATTTCACATTTTAACAAAAAAAAGTTTTTTTGTTATAAGTCAAGTCCAGAGTATGTAATTGACTTTTTGCTTTTTCTTATTTTTTTCACTTTTCAACAACTCTTTTCAAAAAGGGAAGTTACACTAGAAAATCTTTCTCATAATTGTTTTTGAAAAAAAAATATTCTAAAACTCAACATTTGATTCTACAACTTTTTCAAATAATCGATTTTAAAAGTTAGGCATCTCGAAGCACTATTATGTGCATAACTAATAAATAGAACATCTAAGACCATCTCCACCATATCCCTCCATGTTTTACTCCAAAATGGAATTACTCCAATTTTTTCTCTATTTCTTTTCAAATCCATTCCTCCATTTCGAAGTGGGATATGGAATAATGTTGGAGTTCATTTTACTCCATAAATGGGTATTGAAGGAAAAAATGGAATGGGGTTGGAGATGCCCTAAGATCTTACAACCTATATTACTTCTTTTAAAAACCCATCCAAATCTACTTTCATAAGACAACTCCATACTCTTAAATAGCTTAAATTTGGTGAATAACCATATCACAGTTCATATGGTGTGACGAGGTATTTTGTTTAAGATATAGCATGTAAATAAAATTGCTTCCCCCAAAATTTGATAAGGTAATCGAGAACTTAAAAGCATATCACTCATCATGTTTTTTAAATCATTTTGTTTTCTCTTATCAATTTAATTTTGTTGTGGATAATAAGGAGCTGATTGTTCATGAACAATACCTTCTTTTAGATACAGAGCTTTAAGCAAATCAGACTTATATCCTCCTCTTCTATCTTATCCCATCCTTTTAATCTTTTTATCCAACTAATTTTTAATTTACTTCAGTAAAAATAGAAAACATCAAAAACTTCATCTTTTGATTTTAATAGAAATACATGAGTAAATATAGAAAAATCATCTACAGTTAATGTGAATTTGGTTAATGTGAATCAACCTCCGGTTAACGTCGAACTGGTTATGAAAGTGGCTGCAGAAGCCCAAGTTGTCGGTGTTCCATCATACTTGACTATAATGGATCATATGCAGAAGTTGTGAACAAAGTTCTTCTCTGGTGGTGCACAGCCAATCGTGGCAGAGGAGTGGTTCAGTAGATTTAAAAGGAACTTCGATTTCATTCGGTGTCCGAAAAATTACAAGAGATACATTGCGGTCCACTACTTGGAAGGAGATGCACATATGTGGTGGCAAGGACTGTCAAGCCGAATGGAAGATCATGACTGCACATGGAAAACCTTTTGCAGGGAATTTCAGATCAAGTACTTTCCTCTGGAAGCCTTTGACAGGCTAGAAGGGGTGTTCTTGGATCTTCGCCAAGGATCCATTACCGTGAGGGAGTATGAAGCTCAGTTTAACAGCCTCAAGAAGTATGCTGGCTGTGAACTTGATGAAGAGAATTTTCAAATCCCTCATATTATGCGTGGACTGCGGATTGAGCTCTGTAATGACTGTCTTGTTCGCAACTATTCCAAAATTGCTGAACTGGTGGAAAAGGTGGCTCTACTGAAAAGTGGGTTGGAAGAGGAAGCTAAGTTGCATGGAGAAAAGAAGAGAGTTCAGATGGTACCGCAAGTTCAGTCTATATCCAATTTTGGACAAAAGAACAATAAAATGAATCCAAATGCATCGGGCAAGCCAGTTATTACCCACAGTGTATGCAAGACTTGTGGAAAGGAGCACCATGGAACATGTAGGATGCTTTCCGGAGCATTTTTGCGGTGTGGTGGTACGGACCACAAAACCTGTGATTTCCCAAAAAATGACTCAAGGGCGAAGGATGCCAGATCAGATGGACTAAATGTGTGCTATAATTGTGGCGAATTCAGACACTTCAAGTCAAGTTATCCAAAACTGGTGAAGTTTGTAGGGAAACGGGCAAATGAATGACTGCCACCACCGCCGAAGAGGCAAGCATTGATGTCGAGAGCATACACGATGGATGCGGGATTATCAGACCCGAGTGCTTCCATCCGATCACTGGTAAATCCTGTCAGTTACCTTAGCATTTTCTGTGTGAATTTGCATGTTGTGTGTTTTGTGTTCTGTTAGTTCCTTAGCGTTCTAGAAAAATGTGTAGGAGCCTTGATCATGGTTGGTGTGGCAACCCATGTATTATTTGATTCCGGGGTATCACATTGCTTTATGCACCCGAAGATGGTTGAATCAGGTGGGTTTGAGAAGGAACCCAGAAACTGTTATGGGCTAGTCGAAGCAACTGGCGGACAATTGATGGATGTTCTTGGAAATATTTGAAATGTTCTAGTGTTTATCAAAGGGGTAAACATGCCACCCGATCTTGTGATCTGCCAAGTGAAGTCGTATGACGTGATCTTGGGATTGGACTGGCTTGGAAAGCATAAGGCACATTTAGACTGTCATCAGGGCCGAGTTAAGTTTGACCATGATGGGAAAATGTTGGTGTATCAAGGAATTTGACCTACCTCCAACAGTCTGATTGTCTCAGTTATCCAAGCGGAACGGATGGTTGAGTAAGGGTGTGAAGCATACTTAGCTACAAGCATTACCACTGAAGTTAGACCAAACACTGAACTTAAGGATATTCTGGTGGTGAATGAGTTCGAGGATGTGTTCGCCGCATTGAAGGGTTTACCACCAGGTCAGTCTGATCCGTTCATGATCGAGTTAAAACTTGGAACCGCTCCAATCTCTAAAGTACCTTACTGGATGGCCGAGTTGAAGAAGCAGCTAACTGAATTGATGGATAAAGGGTTCATAAGGCCGAGCAGCTCACTGTGGGGTCCACCGGTGATGTTCGTGAAGAAGAAGGATAGGAATTTTAGACTGTGCTTTAATTATTGTGGGCTTAACAGAGTGGCGGTAAAGAACAAGTACCCTCTTCCGTGGATTTACGAGTTATTGGACCACCTCTGAGGCGCTACTTGGTTCTCAAAGATTGATTTGGCTTTGGCTTATCATCAAATCTCAATAGACGAGTCAGATGTTCGGAAAACAGCCTTCCAGACAAGGTATAGACACTATAAGTTTGTGGTCATGCCTTTCGGGCTGACTAATGTACCGGCTGCCTTCATGAAACTTATGAACACTCTGTTCAGAGAATTCTTGGAAGAATTTGTAATCATCTTCATAGATGACATCTTAGTTTACTCTAAGAGTCCGGAAAAGCATCAGGTGTACTTGAGGACTTGTTACGAGCGGGTGACTAGACTAGACTGGTAAGTGGGCGGAACACTTACCTTTGGCCGAATTTGCATATAACAACAGTTATCATGCTAGCATTGGGATGTCGCCTTATGAGGCACTATACGGACAGCCTTGTAGAATCCCGCTATGTTAGACTCAAGTGAGGGAGCGAAGCATCTATGGCCGAGACTTTATCCAGGAAACGATAAAAGATAATGCTTCTCAAGCTTAAGATGAAGGAGGCTCAAAGCAGACATAAGAATTATGCGGATAAGCGAAGGAAAGAGCTTGAATTTGTAGTTGGTGACTTAGTGTATCTCAAGATGGTCACTTACAAAGGAAATGATTGATCAACCTGATCAGCTAAGCTAAGTCTAAGGTACATGGTTCGTATAAGATTCTGGAAATGATTGAGCAAGTTGTTTACAAGTTAGAGATGCCCATCGAACTAGAAGCATTCCAAGATGTTTTCCATGTATCAATGCTAAGGAAGTGCCTTAGCAATGGGGAACAAGTGGTGATCAAACCCCCAACGGACCTTCAAGAAAATATGACGGTCGAAGGAAGACCAGTCCGAATCTTAGAAAGAAAGATCAAAGCAGACCGTAGGAAGAAGACTAGAATGATCCAAGTTCAGTGGGACTACGATGGTGAAGAAAATATCATGTGGGAACCAGAAGTAATGATGAAGGAAAAGTTTCCTAAGTGGTAAGAAAAGCATAAGGCTTTTTTGTCTAAGTCTTATATTCACAAACGAATCTACTTAAGTGGGGGAGAATTGTAACACCCGTGTTCTGCAGACCTTCTGGGTGATTTTGGATTGGTAGTGAAAAGTTAAGACCGAATATACTAAAGTCCAAGGGGTTATTTCGTGAACTGGTCGAAGGATTTGGGCAGTTTGGAAGCTGGGCTAAGCTAGATCAGTCAAGTTTGTGGGTTTCAGACAAGTTCATCGTTTTCGGACAAGATTGTCATTTTCAGAAAAGTTGGTCGGATTCACACAGTCCGACCGGGTTGCCCGCGGCTCAGACAAGGTCGCGGGAAAGTTAGAATTAGTTCAGTCGATGTTCAAACACACTCGACGTTCAGACAAGGATGGTCGGTGTTCAGACAGGGTTGTTGGATGTCCAGGCAGGTTTGGCCGATGGTTGGTACGGACGGATTGTACTGCGGTTGAATGCGTGATTGTGGGTCCTTACTGAATTCGTTTTTGTCTGTTCGTTCTGATTAAAAAGTCTGTTAATTCGTACTTGATTATTGTCTTGGACCGATGGGTGAATCCGGGTGGTCTTGGTGACAGATCTTGACGAACTCTGTGCATGCCTGTTCTGAACTGCATGTGACTTGATTGAATTAATTGTCTGATTACGTATCTGTTTAGGCCTAGTGAGACGGGATGACGGCCTCATTAAGCATATTTGTGCTTACGCATTCTGTATGAATGCAGGTGATGATTTACCGAAAGATGACCGTGAAAGTGGCTAACTTAGAAAGCAAGACCAAGGCGGATGAAAGAAAGATGGATAGGATATGGGTGAATTCGGGTTTAGAATCGATGGATAGGATATGGGTAATATTCATTGTACTAAAACTTTGCTTTAGTTTAATCAAATGCATTGTTTGGGCTTACTGTCTGAACTGAAACCAAAATTTGACTAAGTATAAAGAGGAACGTAATCTGACTATGTGTTTAACTTACCCAAGGTCGAACTGAACCTAATCCGGACTAAGTATTTTCGAGTTAGGGCGTTTGAATTGTAAAGCATAATGCTTTGTCAAAACCTTTATGAACTTAAAAACTTTACGAGCTTTAAAATCACGAGGCCCATTAATTAGCTAAATATGCCCAACAATCCCCCACATTAATGAAAGAAAAATAAATAAAAATTATTTTAAAAGTTATTGATGTCGTAAAAGCTTGAATCAACCAGGTGGCATTATCTTGCTAAGATTGAAGAGCAATTCTATATGCAAAAGTGAAGAATTCAGTGGTTGGGGGCTGGTGACAACAACACGACCTTCTTTCATCGCGTGCTACAAAGTAGAGCAACAAGAAACTCCATTAAATCGCTAGTCACTCTACCGGGAGATCGAGTAATACAATTGAAGGATATTAAAGTTTAAGCAGTGAGATACTTCAAAGACTTTATGCACTCCCAAAAATTAAACCCGTCTGCAGATCACAGTATCTTTCATAGTGACATATTGGATTACCGTTGTTCAGACTATGTTTATGCGCGCTTGGTAGCTCCTATTTCTTCTCAAGAAATCTATGGAATTCTTTCGTCTATGCCAACAAACAAAGCCCCGGGACCTGATGGTTTTACAGTGGAATTCTAGAAGAGTGCTTAGTCAGTTGTTGGAGTAGACTTTGTGACAATGGTTCAATTATTTTTTATCTACAGCTTCTTACCCACAGAAGTCAATGCAACAGCTTTAGCAATCCCTAAACACAATGATGCTGCCTCTATGCATGATTATCGTCCCATCGCTTGTTGCAACTTAATCTATAAGGTCATATCAAAAATTGTGGCCCATTGACTCAAGCTTATACTCCATGAAGCTATAAAGCCCAATGAGTCTGCTTTTATAGAGAAACGACTCATTCTTGAAAATGTACTCCTAGCTACTGAACTCATCAAAGATTATCACAAGAATTCCATTGCTTATAGATATGCTATAAAATTCGACATTACCAAGGCTTTTGATACTGTCAATTGGTCATTTATTGTTTCAGTCCTTCAGGCCATGAGGTAACCATATTTATTCATCAAATGGATATACACATGTATTTCAATAGCTTTCTTCTCGATTTCCATTAATGGTGGAAAATCAACTTTTTCTGGTCCTACATATGGTCTTCAGCTAGCCGACTTGTTAATGTTACAAGGAAAATTGGCACAAGATACTCTGGTATTTCTCGCAGAGCAAAGGTTGATCAAGCGGCATCAAACTCTGTATGGCTCTCAAATATTCAGAGAGTTCGACCTTTTGAGACATTGTTACAACATATCATAGCAGTTCTTCCTCCTCAACCGAATGCAGGACCTGATATTTTCCTATGGCAAAAATCATCTGATTCTTTTCAAGAGAACTTCTCCTCTCATAAGACATGGGCGCAGATCCGAGTTCAAAGAGAAAAGGTTCCTTGGAGTGGTGTTGTTTGGTTCAGTCAAAGAGTACCTAGATTTTCATTTATTGTATGGCTGACCATTAAAAACAGGCTCTCCTCTAGAGACAAAATGCGTTTGTGGGACCTCGCTCAATCATGTGTTTTATGTGGCGAACCAAATGAGACAAGAGATCATCTCTTTTTTGCTTGTTCTTATAATTTCACAAATTGTATGGGTTTAGTTGAAGGGCTTTCCGACGCCAATGCACTCCGGATTGGGAAGATACACTTGCTGTTCTGAGCTTCCGAGTATTATTGTTAATCTTTTGCAGGTTTATCAAGATGTGTTTCCAGAGGAAAATCCTGAAGACCTTCCACCAATCATGGGTATTGAGCACCAAATCGATTTTGTTCCAGGAGCTTCTTTATCTAACATACCAGCTTATAGGACCAATCCAGTAGAAACCAAAGAGCTCGAGAAGCAGGTGACCGAGCTCATGGAGAAGGGCCATATCAGAGAAAGCATGAGCCCATATGTTGTACCAGTTCTACTTGTACCAAAAAAAGATGACAGTTGGAGGATGTGTGTGGACTGCCGTGCAATCAATAATATTACGGTGAAGTATCGACATCCCATTCCTAGGTTAGATGACATGTTAGATGAGCTGAATGGGTCTAAGCTATTTTCAAAGGTTGATTTAAAGAGTGGATATCACCAGATTAGGATGAAGGAGGGTGATGAGTGGAAGACTACATTTAAAACGAAACAATGTCTATATGAATGGTTAGTGATGCCATTTAGAGTCTAATGAACCATGTTCTTAGAGCATATATAGGAGTCTTTGTAGTAGTCTATTTTGATAACATTCTGATCTTCAGTAAGAGTCTAGCTGAGCATGTAGAGCACCTTAGATTGGTCTTGGATGTGCTTAGAAAGGAGAAACTCTATGCTAATTTAAAGAAATGCACTTTTGGAACAGTTAACCTTGTCTTTTTAGGTTTTGTTGTAATTGCAGATGGAGTTAGAGTTGATGAGGAGAAGATCAAAGCTATAAAAGAATGGCCGAGTCCCAAATCTGTGAGTGAAGTTCGAAGCTTCCATGGACTAGCAGGGTTCTATAGGCGATTTGTGAAGGACTTCAGCACCTTGGCTGCACCACTTACTGAAGTTATCAGGAAGGATGTGGGATTCAAATGGGAGTCACAGCAAGAAAATGCTTTTCAGAATCTAAAAGAGAAGCTTACTAATGCTTCCTATTCTATCTCTTCCTGATTTTACTAAGACTTTTGAGATTGAGTGTGATGCATCTGGTGTAGGAATTGGAGCTGTTCTTATGCAAGATAGGAAGCCAATAGCTTATTTCAGTGAAAAGCTTGGAGGAGCAACTCTCAATTACCCTACATATGACAAAGAGTTGTATGCACTAGTGAGATCACTTCAGACTTGGCAACACTATTTGTGGCCCAAAGAATTTGTCATCCATACCGATCACGAGTCCTTGAAGCACTTAAAGGGTCAACAAAAACTTAACAAACGACATGCCAAGTGGGTAAAGTTCATAGAGACATTTCCATATGTT
>WJSH01008577.1:52245-63968 GCA_009757365.2 Lepidium campestre | reverse complement strand
ATAAGATGCATAAATTAGTATACATTTAAAATAAATCATAAAAGTGTTGGTACCAAAATAATTAATATACAATTTAAAAGTATTAAATAAATAAATCTAGGGACTAAAATGCAATAAAAATGTGACACTTCAAATTTGAAGTGTGAGAATGTAGACACTTCATATTTGAAGTGTGAGAAAGTAACACTTCAAATTTGAAGTTTTGAAGTATCCCTTTGGAGGACAAAAAACTTTAAATTTGAAGTTTTAGAATGTTTTTTGGAGATGCCCTTGGAGACAAAATTATGAATAATTAACAAAGTGTTCAGTTCTCAAGTGAATGAACTATTATGCATCTGTCTCTGCTGCAACCATTCAAGCTTGGAAAACAAAATATATTTTTTTGGTGAAAATTAGTTTTGTGTCGGTGTTTATATCTAAAAACTCGAAATTAAAATCATATCAATAAAAAATAATAAGCCAATCAAATTTTTGTTTGGTAAATTGTTGAAAAAACTTGATCATGTATAGACCCAAAATCTAGACTTAAAAAACAGTAAAGGATCTTTTATTTTTCCTGTTCTCCATTTCTTTAAATTCCCTTTTCTATGTACAAAGAAGAATTTAAACTAAGAAACCATAATTAAAAAAGGACGAAGAAGCTGACTTGAAAAGTGAAATTGGAAAAAGAAAAAAAAAAGGACTCATTCCTCAACCTTTGGACCTCCGTATAAGGCTCCAACTACATTAAGATCCTCAGGATTATCACCTCTCTCTTGCAGCCATGCATAAGCTTCCTTGTCCTCTTCTGAAAACACACATTCATAATTACAACATGTTTAATATTATCTCTGTCAAAATAGTAAAGACAATGATGATTAGTACAGTAAGTGAAGTAAAGAAAACAGACCTGATGATGAGAATTTGTCTAAAGGGAACTCTAGGAAATAAGTACAATGTCTGCCTTCAGGGTTGCAATAAGGAGGACCAAGCACGTCTAGAACCGCACAAGCTGTTCTAGCTGTGAATCTATGCATGTTCCCTCCATCTTGCGGATACAATATTGAAGCGTTGCATGGTGCTGTGAATGCTGAGTCCACTTTCAATTTCGCTAACCTTGTTTTTGGATCTTTCACTGCATTTTCAGATCACACATCACCATTTCAATCTTTACTCTATCATCATCAACTCTAAAAACCAGACACTTATAATGTTTTGCGTGATGGAAAAATGTCTAAAACCAGTGTGTATATATTCCACTAAATTGGGATTTTAGATTTTCAAATTAAGATTATAAAAGTGAATTCCTTTTGGCGGTTCTAGCAAAATCCGAAATCTAATGAACCCTAAAAAAGCCAAACAGTTTTCTTGGGAAGGAAGCTAGCTTACTTGGAGCATCAACGACCCAATCATACGACTTAATGTGCATCGAACCGAAGAGAAGTTTACTAAAAACTGTCATTTGTGGATGGTTATGAAGCGGAATGACACCAGAAGGTGGCAAACAGAATATCCCAATCTGCCATTTACAACAAAACAAAACATTGATCATTTATACACGTCACAAGAAAGAGACAATACAAGTGAGTCTCTGTTTTGTGACATTATTACCGAAAATTGATCACATTGGTATAGATGAAGATATGTTATCGGTGGCGAAGTCGTATCTCCAGGTCCGGTGTTTGGTCGGAAATACGGCATGGTCGGAGTTAAACCGACATCCTCTGGTTTCATATTGTCTGAAACAAAACAAAAATCGAATCAAAATCGAAACTTTTTGAAAACGCAGAGCAACAAAAGAAAAATTGTATACCAAGAATATCTCGTAGCCGTTGGATTTTATCTTCAGAAGGAATAACTCCAGGACCACCATTAGAGAAAACTTCCTTGCAAGTATTAAAAAGCCGTCTCACCGGCGTTAACTCATCCACCGGAGAATCAGTCTTTTTCCGTCGCCACGTCATCACCGGCTTCTTGTTCTTGTTCTTGTTCTTATTCTTTTTCTTATTACTATGTGGTGTAGTAACAGAATTGGGATTAGTCTTACACTGATTCTTACTCGAAACCAATTCTTTCTCTTGTTTCATCTCAAACCCCATAAATCTCTCACCAAACCCGACCAAAAAAAGACAGACTTTGTGTTTTCTATTTATGGTTTCAAATCAAAAATCTGGTAATCAAAAATCTGAATCTGGGAATGGATTAAGAAGAGATATAAAACAGGGAAAAAAAGAAAAGAGAAGATAGAAACCATTATCGGAGACAAAACCAGGGGCTTTTCTTTTTTTCTTTCTATGGGCTGTGTTTTTTTTCCAACAGCGGATTCTTTTCTTCTTCTTTTTTAATCCTTTTCGGTCTTCGCAAAAGGGCAAATATGTACCTTGTACTTAATTTGCTCTGTTTTATCAGTTTTTTGCTCTCACCCGGTTTAGCTAAACCGGATCATCCATTTTTCCTTTTTTTTAGAAAAAAATTATTACACACTGACTGAATTACTGAATCATTTCACCCACGAATTGATCAAATATAATGTTTTAACAAGAGAGATTTATTGTTTCCACAATATAAATCAAATACGTATGTATTTTATTTGAACTAATTAATGTATCGGTTTGTGTGTTTAGTTTACTTAGCTTAAAAGCATTCGTATATATAAATAAATAGATTTTAGGAAATGTCCAGTGAGACCCTGAAATCTTTATTTTTCTACCCCGGATTAAATGGGGATGAGTACTAGGAATCTTTGTTATTATTATTTTTTTCTTTTTTTTTTGGCACAACTTGTATATTTGGCTATATTATCTTGTATTTTATGTATTTTTTTAGTCAGGGCAATATTATGTTCAGTGCCAAATCGAAACATGTGGACTTATTTGATGTGATTTTAACTCCATTCTCTGTTGGAATATCTTTTAAATTAATGAAAAATTATTATACTTTTAAAGAATTTATAGTACCATTATCATGGTCTTTATTATAACACGTTTTATAAATTCAAACCAAATATATATATTGTCAACAAAACGAAAGATATGGATTTGATAGATGGTAATGTAATGATTTCAATAATAATAATAAAAACTACATATATTTTGGTTAAAAGACAAAATATTTATGCTGTACAAAAAGCAGCTGTTATCGCTTACTCTTTTATATATCTGAATTTCTGTACACAAAAAAAAAAATACATTTACAAGATTTTGAACCATTTTTTATCATTTTCACCTCTTAAATTGTTTATGTTCCTGAACTAGATAGAAGCAAAAAATCAAAATGTTGAAAAAAATCTGTCATCAAGACATAAAATAATAATTTACAGGAAATGTATCTAACAGCGTTTTCCGACTCTGCAATCAAGTGCTCCTGCGTATTTGGTCAGCTTGGAAACTGCTATTCCATATTTTGGTTTGATCATTTGTTGCCTTGTATGATCGCATTTGTAATGAGGATTCCCAGATTGTCTGAAATAAGCTCCGTTCATAAATACATCTTTCTCTGATCTCCAGTTCCAATGTTTCCACTCTTCTTCTGAAGCATAATCTCTCTTTGTCACCTGCATCCATTTTCACAAGTTTACAATCTAATACCGCAACTTTCATTTGTTACAATGTAACCCATGTTTGTTTGTTTTCTTTACCTCTCTGTAATGAGGTTTGTGTGGTGGAGCTATGAATCGGTTTCCATGGCTGAGAATCGTTGGAGCTTGACTACCTCCAATAGCGTAAAGCTCCCAATGAGTGTAGTCATTGTTCACAACATGAACAAATCCCCATCGGATTCTTGGCATTCTCTGCACTAGTCCTTTACCAAAATGGTTATAAGCCACTGTGACTTGCATATGCTTGTCTGCTTCATTCGTGTTTTGAGCACCAAGCAACATCACCTACACAAACAAATTCCCCAAAATCAATAGATAGAATCTTGATTATGTTGATTTTAATTGGAATGTATGCTCTCACGTACATCGTTGTGATGAGTGAAATGAGAATTGGAGATTGTAATGCCAGTGGATCCAACAATGGCATCAATGAGTCCATCTTGACATTTCGACATCGAAATATGGTCAAGCCAAACGTTAGAAGAACCATAAATCGATATACCATCTCCATCGGCTCTAGTCCTGAATCCGAAATGGTCTACCGAGTCACGGATCATACCACCACTACTCTCGCAAATGTGGTGAATGTGCAAACCATGTATGATGACGTTTTTCACAAACTGCATCGTGATTCCTGCGCCATGTGCGATATGGACATCAGCTCCTCGTGCATCAATCGTCTTGTGGCTATTAATCAGAAGCTCTTGACTTAAACGAATGCTCATGTCGTTCTTGAAAATGATCCAAAGAGGTTCCTTCTGAATCACGGCATGACGTAATGTCCCAGGTTGAGGATTCACCATGTCATCATCGAGGTTGCTTGTAACCACATAGATACGTCCACGTTTTCCTCCGGTTGTCCTGTGACCGAACCCACGGACGCAACGTGTAAGCCTTTTACGACGCTTAGCCCAATCCGCACGACAACGCCAACATTTATCTATTGGGTTACTTGCGGTACACGGTCCCCTAAGCTTACTCCATTTTCCTTTGCCTTTACCTCTTAGGTTCCGTCTCGTGCTATTTGTTGAGTTTCCAACCATTTCAATGATCTCATTTTGCTCTTCTTCAGGCTTCACAC
Source organism: Lepidium campestre (assembly GCA_009757365.2). NCBI lineage: Eukaryota > Viridiplantae > Streptophyta > Magnoliopsida > Brassicales > Brassicaceae > Lepidium > Lepidium campestre. The sequence goes on along the minus strand of WJSH01008577.1, from coordinate 59,310 downwards.
CGTCATCTTCAGACTTGGCAACGCCATCTTCAGACTTGGCAACGCCATCTTCAGGCTTCGTACCTTCATCTTCAGGCTTCGTACCTTCATCTTCAGGCTTCGCAACGCCATCTTCTTCGGTTGTTGCAACATCAGTAGAGTTGCTATGTACACACATACACCAAACCAAAACATTAGAGTAAGCTAGACCCGAAACATTTTACTTATTACATAATTATGAACCAAATCTTAGTTATTGGGTTCAACAACTTGGATATTGACTTACTCGTAATGACGCTCGTGAAAGTGATCAACAATTTCGTAAGGATCAGAATGATAAGCTTGAAGAGTAAATTCTCGGGCTTCGTCGGCTCGTTGTGACCAATACTCATCCAACTCAGAAATGTCGCTTCGTATGGTCGGAATAAGACCGGCAATACAAATCATAAACATCAACTTTATCAGCTTAGCCATCTCCAACAATTTTCCTTTATACAAATAATTCTTTCTCACAAGTCAATTATATATACAGATTATAAGGGGCTAGCTACGATCTAAATGGAGAAATTACTAAGCTTTCCACATGGCTTTAGGTCGTTTTTTTTTTTCTTTTCTGTTTTTTATTTTGCTTTGAGAGCCTAAAGCCTCTAGATAATGAATCGTACTGCGAATTTTTAGAAACGTAATGGTTTGGTGTTTATATAAACTTGATTAACAACAATCTCCAAGTTTAGAATTTTACCGCTAAGGATGGAGAGCCGTCATTACTTTTTTGTGGAAACTTGATATTTTCTATGTTGTTTTTATTTTTAGCTCCCAATTTTTCTTTGTTTAGGTTTCATTTGTGATAAAAATAGGAGGATTTACGTTTTATTTCTTGAGTTTTATACTACATTTTTATGATAACATTTCTTGGATATGATTTCATTTTTGGATGTATTGTTTCAATAATAATAATGAAAAATTATTAGACTAGTGGACATCTTATCTTTTTTTTCCCAATAATTAGATCAATAAAATTTAATTTATAGTCCAATCTTATTACATGGAGTAACTGGATTATCTAAAATCAAATTTTGAAAAAAAAAAACTAAAATGAACATTTAATGAATGAATTTCTCATTGTATTTATTTCTTGGTAAAGAAAGATCATGCATAGTATGAAATGACTTCACGAGGCTTTTGATTCGGTCTCACAGACAAAATTAGCTTTCAAATGTTCCAAAGTTTCTTGGTTCAACCTCAAATGGTAAGCATTTGCTTCCTTCTTGTAAGAAGCAAACTTAAAGGAAAGAGACAATTTTCTATTTATAGAAAAAAGGAATACAAATAATTATATATAAATGTTTGTAAAGGAAAAATACTTATATCTCAATCTTAAAACCAAAAATAGAAACAGACAAATATATAATGCTTCATGATTACTTCTTATCCAATCCACTTCTTTATTCTTTAGGTTTTCAATCATTCTTATATGTGATGTGATTTTGTGAAACATATCAACTAATTATTATGTATACACAATTATGGGTGTATGTACTCATAATAAATTTTAAAATATTTTATTGCACTTTCTACATTTTATTTGACTAAAAAATCATAAATATACAAATAGGTTAATATATATATGCGCATATTAAAAAGGAGCAGGTTCTTTGTAGTTTTTTATATATAATTTGAGTTAAGTATCTAATGTAGGAAAAAAAATCAAAGGCTATAAAATTAAAGTTAAGTTGGAGCATATTTAGCTCTTCTTTGTACATGCAAAAGACAAATTAAACAGCCTTCTCTTTTTATCTTTTGTTTTTTTTCTTCTTCTTTTCTTTGTAACTACTAACTAGTGCGGAAAAAATGGACAATATTGATTTCTTAACTAATAATATTAACAAAAATAAAATAAACCCAGATTTTGTTTTTCCAACAAACCTAGATTAAATCTTATCATCCTTTTGCTTTTAAACAAAAAAAAAATCATTGTAGAATCAAAAACCTTGAAATTCAAGAATTGTACATTTAGAAGAAAAGAAAGACAAAGCCATCGACTTTACCCATTTATATGCCATAAGATCAAACAGTTTCTTTCACTAATTCAAAAGAAAAACTATTTCTTCGATTTTCTTTCATTGTTTGTTTTGGTTTTTTATTCTATGAAATTGAGTACAAAAACACCAATCGCCCAATTTGATTATCATTGTTTAGAAAATGATCTCTTGGCTTGATATTTATCATGTTGTTTCAGCAACTGTTCCTCTCTATGTTTTAATGATCTTAGGTTACGTCTCTGTAAAATATCTAAAGCTCTTCTCACCTGAACAATGCGGAGGCATTAACAAATTCGTAGCTAAATTCTCAATTCCTTTGTTATCTTTTCAAGTAATTTCTCAAAACAATCCTTTTAAGATGAGCCCTAAACTCATTATCTCTGACATTCTTCAGAAATTCTTAGCCGTTGTTGTATTAGCTGTGGTTTTAAGATTCTGGCATCCAACAGGAGGAAGAGGAGACAAACTTGGTTGGCTCGTAACTGGAATATCTATATCCGTACTTCCAAACACTCTCATTCTTGGAATCCCAATCTTGAGTGCTATGTATGGAGATGAAGCTGTGAACATTTTGGTGCAGATTGTTGTGTTACAGAGTTTGATTTGGTACAATGTTTTACTCTTCTTGTTTGAGCTTAATGCTGCAAGAGCTAAAACATCTTCTGAAACTTCCGTACAACAAAGAGGTAACTAAGATTCTGTCTGCTTTTTGGCTTTTTGACATTTATTACCTTCTGATTAAATATTGGTTTCTTGTAAAACAAGGCAATGATAATGAAGATGGTAATATAGAACAAGAGCCAAAAGAAGAAGACGAAGAAGAGGTAGCAATTGTGAGAACTCAAACTTCTGGAAGTATGAAGATTCTATGGAAGGCTTGGAGACAACTTATAATCAATCCTAATACATATGCAACATTGGTCGGAATTATCTGGGCTTCTTTACATTTCAGGTGAATGAAATTCATCTTTTATATATATTTATATATCTAAAAATTGGTAAAATCATTTTTTTTTCTTTTTTTTCTCTTTAGCCGAAAGAAAGGTGATAGTTTAGTAGCTGGCTTCTCCTATTTTAAGCTTTCGGTTTGACCATTTTACGCATCCACAAATTCAATGATTATTATTATTATTATTATTTTAAAATTGAAATGTAATATTCTAGTAACATTCCAACTATTAACATATGCTATAATTTTTTTGTTTGAGTTTCTAACATTAAATATCATTCATGTTTTGTAAATATAGATTGGGATGGAAAATGCCAGAAATGATCGATAAATCAATACATTTAATATCTGATGGTGGCTTAGGAATGGCCATGTATAGCTTAGGTAAGCTATATATGTATTAACACACACGAAGTTATAAATTTCATGATTAGAAATGTAATTAGATAAAATATGAAACAGGTTTATTCATGGCATCACAAAGAAGTATAATAGCATGTGGTACAAAAATGGCGATTATAACAATGCTCCTCAAGTTTGTATTTGGACCTGCTATTATGATTGCCTCTGCCTTTTCCATCAGATTACGAAATAGTCTCTTTAAAATCGCTATTTTACAGGTAATAATTAATTTTGTTTTATTAACATTGAATCTTTTACTAATTAATGTATTGTTTATATATTGTGTTGTAGGCTACATTGCCTCAAGGAATCGTGCCATTTGTTTTTGCAAAAGAGTATAATGTAAATCCGGAGATCATCAGTACTGGGTATATTTTATTTTATTTCTGTTTTTTAGTCAATTTTCAAAATTTATTTGTGGTTTATTTATTTATTTATTATTATTTTGTTTTTGTTTTTGTTTTTGTTTTTGTTTTTTCAGGGTGGTATTTGGAATGCTAATAGGCTTACCAATAAATTTGGCATATTATTTTGTATTGGGCTTGTGAATATGACATGTTATATATAATTAAGAACTTTATTCGTAGACAGATTGGATTTATATTTTATATCGTATTTGTTTGTAGTCATGGACTTTTCAGATGTTGATTTATAAAGCTCACGTTGACAATTCTTATGTTTTCAACTACTACTAACTAAATCACAATTCATGAGAAAACATTTATCAAAGCTACGTAAATCTAAATTAACACCATTTGAATAGAAATTTACAGCACATTATAAAAACGTATATGTAGAAATAAAGCTAAACCATAACTTAAAAACAAATTTTAGATAGTGAGTGATTTTATTCTAAGCAAAAATACTTGTAAATCAAAATAAATAAATAAATTATTTTGAGGAGGAAGAATATTACAGATTGCCGCCTGCTTGCCACGCAATGACAGTGGAAAAGGCCAAAATAAAAGAAATAAAATAAAAGAAATATATAAAATGCCTTGGTGAGTGGGGAATAAATAATTCAACGGTTGTCAAAAAGGGATAATTGACTTAAATAAAAATATAGATCCAACGGCTGAGAAAATTTTGCTTGATAAGCAGGAAATAAATTAGGGCTTTTCTTCTTTCCCTTATATACATCTATTTCATTTTACTCACCATATTTTTTCCACAATCCATTTCTTTTCTTAGCTCCTCTTCAGTTTCGGATTCTTCACTAATTTTCCTGAAGCAACCATGGGTAAAGGTCCAGGTCTCTACACCGAAATCGGCAAAAAAGCCAAAGGTACTCTACTCTCTCGATCCCTTTCTCTTTCTCTGATGCAAATGTGCGACTCTCCTTGATTTTTCATTATCGGAGCCAGTAGTCGCTGGTCTTTAGATGTTTTTCTGATCTAGGTTGTGGTTGAGATTCTCTGAATATTATAGGTTTTCTCAATCTTGCTCTATTTTACTTTCTATGCTTTAGGTCGCCGACTCAAAAATGTGTGAATCTTCGTCTTTATGAGCTGATTGATTAATTCCTTGTATCGTTTCCGTCGATTTATGATGCCATCTGTTTCGTTTATTCCTATATTAGAGTTACTTACTGGGTTCAATGTTTTGAGTCTCGTTGTTTAGCTGTGTTGGAAAATTCATCGTGGATCTGGGAATGTCTATCAATAATATACAGTGCTTGTCTCATGTGTAGCTCATATTTCTGTTTAAGTCTCTTTGTGAGACTTTTTTGTAGAAACGAGTTTTGAAATCTAAGGTTTTGAATGTTGCTGCTACCTTCCTTGGATTGTAGATCTTCTGTACAAGGACTACCAAGGAGACCAGAAATTCAGTGTCACTACATATTCTGCTACTGGTGTTGTAAGTTTTCTCATTTATTTTATTTCTGAATTACTTCTTCATGTGTCTGCATTTTTGTTGGTGAGATGGGTTTACTGTTGCTTTGCAGATTTCTAAAGTTTGATAGTGTTTTAGTGACAAAATTTGAGATTTGCGTTCGTACTAGTTTTCTGTTTATATCTTGAAGTCTTTTAGCACTCTCATCGAAACTCAGATATTTCAAAATTTTGGGGTGTAATTTGTTTTCATGTGACTCAGTGTTCATTCATCATGAATTTGACTCTGTTGTGTGTTATCCTATTATAATTGTTAGGCGATCACGACAACGGGAACAAACAAAGGAAGCGTGTTTTTGGGTGATGTAGCTACCCAAGTGAAGAACAAGAACTTCACTGCTGATATCAAAGTTGCCACTGATTCTTCTGTAAGCATCATACTTACCAATAACCATTCTTATAACTTGTGTGCATATATATATATATATACATATAAGACTTGCTTGCTTTAGCTTGTTGATTGCTGTGAAGGTACTCGCTTGACAATTTGCGTGTAAACTTTTTTAGCTTCTGACCACTTTTACCGTTGATGAGCCTGCACCTGGACTGAAGGCAATCATAAGCGCCAAGTTACCCGATCAGAAATCTGGAAAGGTATAATTATGAACTTCACGAGCGTTTTCTTCTTTCTGTCCAGTGTTTTTAACGGTTTGTGATATGTTGGAATATGTAAAATAACCATTATGTGTTCTATTGTAAACAGGTTGAGTTGCAGTATTTGCACGACTATGCCGGAATCTGCACCAGCATTGGATTAACAGCTAACCCTATTGTCAATTTCTCTGGTGTGATTGGAACCAATGTTTTGGCTCTTGGTACTGACGTTTCTTTCAACACTGAATCTGGAAATTTCAAACATTTCAACGCTGGTTTGAGCTTCACTAAGGACGATTTGATTGCTTCCCTTACTATGTAAGTGCCTCCACCATAACGACAAATTCATTGACTTAAGCTTTTAATGCTTCTGGTTTTTTAATCAGATTTTTTTTTTGTCTTTAAACTGTTTTTGTTCACAGTAATGACAAAGGTGAGAAATTGAATGCTTCGTACTACCACATTGTGAACCCGTTGACTAACACTGTGGTTGGAGCTGAAGTTAGCCACAACTTCTCGACCAACGAGAACGCCATCACTGTCGGAACTCAATACGCTCTTGACCCATTGACCACAGTGAAGGCACGAGTGAACAATGCTGGTATAGCCAACGCATTGATCCAACACCAGTGGCGTCCAAAGTCATTCTTCACCGTTTCTGGAGAAGTTGATTCTAAGGCGATCGAGAAGAGTGCTAAGGTTGGAATTGCTCTCGCTCTCAAGCCTTGAAGAGAAACCAAATCGGCCCTTTAAGGGGTAGCATAGTCATTTCATTTTCGTCTTCAAAAAATCTTTGGACAAATCTCTCTTTGGTTTGTGCTTTAAAAAAATCTTTCATTTGTTTTTCTTTTTGCTCTTTCGGTTTTGGGATTTGTAGAAAATAAAATTGAAAGGATCTTTCGTCTTTTGAAGATGAAGAACCATTAAGATCCTTTTTCCTCGTCTCTCTCCTTTTTATTTTTCTGGCTGCTAAAAAACTCTACCATTTGAGTTCTAATTTATTTTATTTTAAGCAATTTGATTTGTCTGATATGTTTCAGTCCATTATTTTGTTTTCCTTATGCCTTGGCTTATGCAGAATGTGTCCAAGTTCATTTGAAATATTCGCATCTACTAAAAATTATTCTTCATTATTAATTCCAACCAACTTTCTCTTTTATTGCAAATGTGTTTTGAGATTTTGTCTTCCCTGCAATTTTTGATTAGT
>WJSH01008577.1:38222-52214 GCA_009757365.2 Lepidium campestre | reverse complement strand
AATAGAACAACCCAATGAAAATTTCCACGTCTTACCCAAAAAAAAAAAAAAAACGGTACTCCCATAAAATAACAGAGACCACATTAATATATATAACAATGTGAATCACTAATAATCAAGGCAATCGACTGGACGCGCATCATCATCATGTTGATACTTGATAGACAACAATGGATCAAATGTATTTTACATTCCAAGTGTTTTTTTATGGGCTATAGTCATTTCAATGTTTGTACTTTGTACCTATCCACGACAAGGATTTTGGTCAAATTTGTAATCTGGAATTTATGTTTCCTTTCCCTTTAAGATAATATGCCCAAGTTTCATTCCCAAGATAGATGCAGAGTAACATAAATGAAACTGAGAATATGTTGTATCGACATTTTTCTTTTAATTCTCAACTTTTAGTTGTTCTTCCACATGTCAAAGGAAGAAGCTGTTTCAGCAATGGAAGGTCGAATTGCAGAGAATTCTCTGTCAAACAAAATCAGATTTTTTCCATAGACAACCCAATTGGATTCACCGTTCTCCATCGTTTTTACATTAATCTATTAAAGAGTTACCGTGACATCGGTTAAAAATATCTCCTTGCCGCTTGAAACGATCAAAGCTTTAGCCTTTGTTTGTTGTGCCTTTGTCCACGCAAGAGCTATGTAGTTGCTCCTTTAGGCTTTGGAGAAGGAATCTGATGTCGATAAGGCGAAGAACCATGTTGACCATGAGGACTAGACAGTGTTCGAAACACGGGTTGGTGTTGCCCGTTTCTTGAACCAAATCCGTTTCCGCCCTGAGATCGACCGGACCCATTTTTCAAACGTTCCGCTTGCATTGTCTGAAAGTAGTAAGAAGAGCTTGCCATATCTTTTAGATGTGGAAGTGGTTTAAGTGCTTCCACAACATCACTCATCTTTGGCCTAATCTTGGGGTCACGGCTAAGACATTGTGCAGCAAGCTGAGTAACTTTCTGAGCACCTTTGATTGAGAAATGACCCTCAAGCCTCGGATCAAGTAACCGGTAAAACCTTCTTTTATCAAGGAGATGAGGTCTTGCCCATTCCACTAAGTTGTGCTCACCGTTTGGGCGGTTTTTGTCCATAGATCTTCGTCCAGTCAGCATCTCAAGAAGAACCACCCCGAAACTATATACATCGCTCTTTGATGTCAAGTGACCTTAAGAAGTTTAATGAGAAGCAGATCAACAAAGATGTAAACATTTAATATGTCAAACCAAAGAAAATGGATGAAACCAAAGAGGACTCACCAGTCATAACATACTCGGGAGCAGCATAGCCATATGTACCCATAACTCGAGTAGAAACATGGGTTTTGCCTTCATCAGGAGCATCTTTGGCAAGTCCAAAATCCGATAGTTTTGCATTGTAGTCCTGACAAAAGAGAAGTGAATAAATTGTTAGAAACAAAGCTAATATTAGATGTCTATGGTAAGGAGTAAGATACATACTGCATCAAGTAAAATGTTTGATGTTTTGAAATCTCGATATATAACAGGTTTCAGAGCTTCTTCATGGAGGAAACTGAGACCCTTTGCTGCACCTAATGCAATCTTCATCCGGATAGACCAAGGAAGAGGCAACGACCCTTTGAACATAAAAGCATGGGTAGGTACCCAAAGGAATAAAGATTAAACATTGACAACTTTAAACTGGTTTGATTTACAAGGTTGTGGGTATACATACTTCTGAAAAGGTGATTTTCCAAACTTCCTCGAGGCATAAACTCATACACAAGCAGCCTTTGATCATCTTCGATGCAATAACCGACCAGCTTAACTAGATTCGGATGAAGAAGGTTACCAAGGAAATTAATCTCAGCCTGCAATTGCAACAAGCACGAACAAATTAAAAGTGATAAGAGATCAAAACAAAATAAACAGAAGAAAAGGGTTTCTTACAAGCCATTCTTTGTGACCTTGAAGGCCGTCAGGATTTAAGGTTTTGACTGCAACTGTAAGGCCAGTACCAGGTTTAACAGGAGCAGTTCCGTTTTCTTCAATCCATCCTTTAAAGACACAACCAAAACCACCTTCTCCAAGAAGACTTTCCGGTCTGAAATTTCTAGTAGCTAGCTTAAGATCATTGAAAGTAAACTTCCTGAGGTGAGAGGAAATCTTCAGTTCTTCGCTGATCATTGGAGTTGAAGAAGAGCTTTCTGCATTGCTAGTTGTTGTTGTGGAGGAAACTGGACCAACTGGTTGATCATTTGATTTCTCATTTACAAACTTACTTTCAATTGTTGTAACTAATAAAGGAAAAACAAAATCTTTATTATAATCACACAAAATTCAGCTTCATTGAGAAAGTAAGATGAAATCAAATGGGTAAAACTCCAAATAAAATCAAGTCTTTGAGCTCATTTCAAATTTGCCATAACTCCATGTCCCTAAATTTGGTAATAAAGAACACTACAAAAGGGGTAAATCACAAGTATCACGTGAATTTTGCACAAATCGTCAAATAAATTCATAAAATAAAACCCTAGATGGAAACATATACAGTAGTTGAGAGGACAATTATAGAAACAAAACCCACAATAAGATTTCAAATTTTTAATTCAAAGGAAAGTATTTTTCTTTTTGCTTTCGAAACAGCACTCAAAAATCCCTCCTTTCTCGAGACTCAGAATTCAGAAACCAAAATGGTGAAATCAGAGAGATCTTCTTAGAGAATAGATTACCAGTGCTTGCAGTGCCATTGAAAGAAGAAGAAGAAGCATCAACGTCTGATTTGGAAGGTATGCAACCAATCATAAACCTAAATTTAACCCAACACCCACTTGCTTCTCCTTCCCTTTCTTCTTCCTCATCTCTACTGTTATCATCACCATTGTTTTTCTTCTTCTTCCTCTTATTCTCACTCTCTTTAGATTTCTCCGATTTACAATTCCCTTTAGGTTTAACAGCATCAGTTTCCTCCAAACCCATCTCACCAACAAAAAGAAAGAGATTGATTTATTTGATCAGACCACCATAGTTTTTGGAAGAAACACCCCTCCAAATCAAAATTCCAGACGAATTAGAGAGGAAATAAAAACAAAAGCTCCAGGAAAAGAGAGTGATTTTCTGATAAAGCAGTGAGATTCACTGGGAATGGATCAAACCCCAAGTCGCGGAATTTTAGTCAAAAAAGGGAATTGATGTCTGCGAAGAGAGAGAACGAGCAAAGAGGCATTATGAGTAAAGAAGAAAAGTGAGATTTTTTCACATGTGCTTCAACAGTAACTAATATACATATTTTCGTACCTGTAAAAAGATAAACAATTGTTATATATTAATTAATTCATAATTACTAGTATTATTAGCTATTGTTGGTTCTTTACATATCTCCAGGATTTGTGTTGTGTGTGTTTAGTTTTTGTCTGGTTGGAACCAATTATCAACACTTAATTTATTCTTTGGGAAAATAAAAGGTACGAATCAAATTCCATTTCATTTTAACGCGTTTGTCTTTTTTGGTATACGTGAATCCAATTTATATCATTTTTTGTTTTAAGAATATACAATTTATCCGACCAAAAAAATATATATATATACAATTTAAAGCTTGGAAATTTTCAATAATGCTAAAAACAATTAACAATTGTTATACGATTTTGATAAAGAAAGAAACAATGAATGTTTTAGTTTACTGAATTAGAAAGAACTAAAGATTCAAAATTTTTGTTTCAAAAATGAAACGGATTAGGAATATTATCATCAGTGACCAACTTAAGGTTTGGTTTTAGCTTTTGCCATTAGAAGTGGAGTTCTTGTTGAAGGGCCAAAGCTTAACAAGACGCTCGAGCACGGCGGCGCTTTTGGAAAAGTAACCGGAGAAGCCTGCCGGAATTGAAGGAGGGAAATCCTCGGCTGGCATTGCAAATGGACGTATCATTTTCTCCATCGTCTCAAGGGTTAAACACGAACCAGCCTCTTGAAGCCTCTCTGGTCCCATTATTGGAAGTGTGTGTTCCCGGAGCAATGATTCTGCTTCCTCGTCCTTCTTCTGATGTAACAAAACAACAACCAAAAACATTTCTTTTGTCAACAAAAGTACCACTGCACACAAACTAGAAATTCATGAATAATAACATGAATAATTGTCAACAAAAGTACCACTGCACACAAACATTTCTTTTGTCAACAAAAGTACCACTGCACACAAACTATTCTCCGTTCTTTACCTCTAAGGGAGACAAATCTGCGCCACGGCTAAATGTAAGTTCAATTCTAAATCGTTTAGGGTCTTCCAGAGATATCTGCAAGCAATAATTTTTAGGTTTCAATGTCTCTTTTTCAGACACTTGAAAGCAGAGGTGAGAGAAAAAAAGGTGGGTGCATTATAAACCTCAGTGTTCTCAAACAGTCTTAGGACAACGTAGCTCATGTAATCTAGTTCTTTGGTTTTGCATAGACGTTCCAATGCGCTTTGGCAGACCAGACTTTCTTCTCCTTGAAGAGATTCGTCGAGATTACAATACCGTAGGACGTTCATTAGAGAATGAATATGTGATTCCTGTCAAAACATTTCATGGCAGAAAGTCATCAGTGCAGTAGCTTCACTGATTATCAAATTAGTTGCGTGGTTTAGCTATATACATCACAGTATAACTCTAGGAATTACAAGAGACATCGGTCGCATGAACCATGTCAAAAATATCTTTCCCATTTTTACCAGTCGGATGGTTGCATATAGCAGGAGATAAGAAACGGGTAAGAAAAACAACAAAAGGTGGAAGAAGGAACTTACAGATGTGAAGTAAAGGCGTGTCCTCACATGACGTTCTGGCGTCATGACATTTGCATACCTAAAAGGGAACACAATAGAACGATGAAATTAAGAAAAGAAGTGAAGCTGTATGATGTCACTTATAATCTAAAAGTAGGAAACGAGAGTTCTCGGTTACTTTGGATCGAGTCGGTATTTGGTTTCTTTATCATCATCTTCGTCTTTATTCTCTCCAGTGCTAGGCCGTCTCAAATCATCGCTCTTAATGAAAAGTTTTGGTTGACTATATCTATCCTCCTTTTTTGACGAATATAATGACACTGAAACTTGGTCTTGGCTGTTCTTCAGTTCAGCAACACTCATGGCCTCTTCTCGAGTGTTCCTCAAGTCAATCAAGATTTTACCCAGCAGGCGCCGTGCAATCTTTAATTGGAAGACAAAATAAATACACACACACGTAAAATGTGGTAAGCTGTGAAAGCCATGGACCCTCATGGAAATTTCAAGAAAGGAAAACTAACATTCATATGCTATAGAGGGAGTTAGAAAGCCACGTTAAGAGAAACCCACACCTTTGAACCGATCTTGAGCTTTTGTTGAGGATTGATCCCATACTCATTTGGGATTACACCATCTGCAAGCAACTGCAACCACATAACACATAACTGCCTAGTCAATACAGTCCTTGATCAAAATGCAAAACAGAGATATACAATAGAAAATGCACGGTTTGAATCTGAAAATCTAGGACACATTGGCTAGTAGTAGTAAAGTAAAACTGTTTCAGCAATACAAACCGGATGATGGTACATCCAATATACCATTTGAAGTTTCAAAGAGAAACTAAAGCTTTTTATTCAGCTCGTACCTGAGCAAGTTTGAAGAGTTCGTCTAGTCCTTTTAGATTGAGATGGGAATTATGCAACAGGTCATACCTGGTTTTGAAAACACAATGCACGATATAAAGAATTAAGCAATTCAAGCTAGGATCAATCTAGATATATATCAACATAATAGACTAAAACACATAGCTTACTTGCATGAATCGTAAACATCAGGAATCTGCGTTATGTCGAACCGGCTGCATTTGATTTCAACGATCAGTACCAATCATAAAACTTATTCAGAGAATAAGATATTAATAATGAATTGGTGAATCTAATATGGCCATACACTTACTCTCTTCTTTCATTATAGAGATCCCTTTCAAGTTTTCTCCACCGAGCAGACATCAAAAGGAATCCTTCGCTACCACAAGGTAGTCCAGCAGCTATCCGTCCGATGTCAATATTCGACTTGCCAAGGGCCTTTGCTTGATCATATGGAGGGACTACATCATAAGCGCTAGGCTCAGTGAGATTCTCGTGTTCATCTTTTGCAAGTAACTCCACTTGTTCAGTCACCCTTTTAGCTAATTTTACCTATTTATTTAAAATGTAAACAAAGAAATAACATTGAGTATATATTTGGTGCTCTCCAGTAAACCCTTTTTTATCGTCACCTAGCAAAAACACATTATATCCCATTCTAACTGAGAATACTAGTAGAATCATGGAGCAAAAATGCAAATGATACTGATGATAGCTTGTAGCATAAAGACAATTCAGAAAACAGATAGAAAGCCTACTATCCGTGTTCCAAAATGCTAATACACTAAATTTAAGGTCAGAAAACTATGTGAGTACCAATTCAGGTAGGTGCTTATCAGCATTAGGAGGAAGTCCAGCCCCATCAGTCATCCAAGGAGGTTCAGAAGAGACATAATCATGTACCATCTTTGAGCCGGCGGTTATCATCTCATTCAATTGTGCCTGCACGCAAGGTGAGAAAGAAATTCAAAGCTGTTAATAATAACACATGATTGCTAACGTACATTTGATAATATAATTCACTTTTCACAGATGAAATTCAACAAGCTAAGCATTCATGAAAAGACCGTAAGCATTGGATGAGCAAGTGAATTAGAGAGGACTCTCTTTAGCCTCTTTTGATAGAAAATTTTGGGTGTCTTAGAAACAGTTCAATCTAGAACGTTCTGCATGTCATTACTGATTATTGGTTGATGCTTCTAAAATATACCAAACATGCTTTCATTCGTCTTATATCTGCTGAAGCAATCAAGGTGTCACAAGGAGAGGGACAAACCTTAGCCGCTTCCATTTCACTGCTCGCATTGTCAAGGCCATCCAACATGGAGGAGTCCTTGCTAACCAGAGAAACCTAGAGAAAGAAGATAAGAAATTTAATGACTATGACATTACAGGCATTATACTACCCCCATAAAAGAAAAAATGGCAAACCAGGATTGGGGTCAGCTGTCCTTCTAAGTCAAGCAGGCCTTTAGCAAATGCAGCTGCAGACATCTGCAAACAATGCAACTGCATTCATATTTTGACGGGGGTGAACTCTATCATATTTAGTGTAACACATGAGAATGTAAAGTGAATATATGAATTCTTTACGGTTATCGTCACTGCTAAATCAGCAGAAAGATGTACCTGAACACGTCCCTCGTCAGAGCTGTAAATTTTAAGGTCATGACGATATGTACTATGGAGACGGAGCAAACCTGTACCTTCACCTGAAAGCATATCCCATTTTTTCATAAACCACTTAGAAACAAATATATGTTTATCAACACAACTAAAAATGGACTGTTCAATAAATTGGATAAGACATGGAAGGTAAAATATGAAATGATTGGACAAATAAAAGCAAATCAGGTGTCGTCACCTGGATACATATTGTTTCGAAAGTATCTACCAAGTTCTTCGGCCTGTGGAAAATAATGAAGCAAACATCAACAATTCAGAGAAGAATTTATCAACCGCCTGCACTGGTGTTAGATATCCTTACATTAACTACCCCTTTATTACCAGTATCACTACTGAACTTTGTACTACATTTACCATAATCTTCTACTACCACATAATAGTGTTACCTGCTTTCTACCAGCATGAGTTAGAACACCGCCATATTTCAGAACCATAAGAGCTTCCACTGGGCGTTCCTCTTCACCTTCACCATCACTTTTTGGTACATTAATCCATGTCAGCGGCTTAAGTTGAACTTTCCTATATATGCCAGAGAAATGTCCACCCTGCACGTTTTACACATTTATAACATAAGACTAAGTTTGCAACAAAAACTCAGTTCTCAAAAAGCCTTACAAATGCAAGAAACATAGTTGTAGCTGACTAGCTGTTACTATATGGTTAATTACGAGGACTTTAAACAATAGAACGACATGGGACTGCATAAAGAATAAGCTCAGAAAAAAAAAGAAAAAAAAATATTAGATCATTAAAGCACACAACCTCTTCAAGAACGGTTTTAACTTGCCGAAGTTTGTCAGAATGTTCAAGTTCTTCTGCATCACTATCACTTTCACCTGGTCTAAACATCAAACATGTATAAAATAAGTTACTTGTCAGATTTCAAACTGTACTCATGAATTACATCAAATTAAAGCATGTTAGTCAACAGAAAAAATTTCAGTCATAAACAAAAGTCTTCTTCGGCTAAGGAAATTGTTACAAGTAGAAAAATTAAATATGAAAGTCACTGTTTGGTTATTGTAACTTGTTGAATTGCTTAGGGACACAGAACATATCATAGAAATATCGGGAGTCTTCCAAGAATAAGGTTAGGTTTTTCATTCATATTCAATTTCTTTCAATTTCATCCATGAAAACTTTGAATCCAATGGTTCTGCTAATCAATAAGGAATAGTGTATTCCAAAGTACCACTCAGGCAAGTAAATACTCAGGGTCATAAGATCACTAGCGGGGGACTACCTTGTTCGAGGAACTAACATTCTTGTGGCATCCAATAGATCTTGCAATTGGACGGCAGTTTTAAGTTTTGTCTGCAAAACAGGAAAAACTTGAAATGTCAGCATAAGAAATTCAATACAGACAGGACGAAGTTAAAAGTGGAAAAACCGAGCCTCTCACCTCAGCTCTTGGCTTTCCTCCATTGTACTTCAACATCAGGTTTAAGAGTTTCTCCTCTGTGACTTTTAGTTTCACTTTCTGCTTGGGAGTTCTATCACCACTGTCATGATAAGTCGGACACGACTCAGGGCCTCGATAAACAGAGAGGAGTTCAGAAAGGACAGGTAATCATATATTAAAACATACTGCCGAACAACAGCTATGACACATCGTAGCTCCTCTGATTGCCCAAAAGTTCCAATAATGCCACTTCCTTGGCGAGTTAGACCTTCATTAGACTGGACAGGTTCATTGATCTTCCATGGCAGAATGGGAGGAACTGTCGAAGAAAGATGAGGAGCCTTTGCATCCAAAAACATTTTCCGTAGCACACAAGCAGCATCATCGTAATACCTTGCAGTTAAAGAAATCTGGTGACATTTCTGACTAAACGTCCAAATGAATGCAAAATGAGAGTTCCGAAAGGAAGCAGCACATAGGTGTCTGGAACCACCTCATCTTTCCAATTCAACAAAGAAAACAAAAATGAGGATCGAAAGCTATATAATGTCACTTATGTGGATAGTGGATATGACGATGACAGTGTATCTCAAATAATAAGCAATGAGCTCTGCCTCCACTCGTTTATAGCCAAAATATACGTTTTTTAGAAGGCTAAAGATGCTGAGCTATATAAGTGATATTCACTCAATGAACATAATCTATTAAATATAAGCTAGGTTAGTCTATTAAATATAAGCTAGGTTAGTCTATTAAATATAAGCTAGGTTAGTCTATTAAATATAAGCTAGGTTAGTGGCAGCATATATATAATGATTTGTAATTTTTTCATGCAAAGATATAACTGAAATCGTAGTCAGAAAGGAGATAAAAGGCCAGAATAGTATCACACTTATAAGAGTTCTTCACAAAACTCCATCCATTTACGTCACAAACATAAGAACTTCCCTCAGATCGTAGGAGATCAAATCCGCAGACCTGTAAACATGAAAATGATTCCGTTAATGCATTATATCAAACAATAATATCTTCCACTTTGCCAAGCAACGACATGTGTGTATGCTTGTTTTTCGTAAGAGAGTAATTTGTAACCCGATATCAAGCATGTAGCCTGAAGCAGAAGATAAGCAATAGAAGTTACTTAGAGTATATACAAGCACACTAAGTAATAATTCCTTCTAACCGATTTCACCGGACGCAAGCAGTTAACACAGATTCTATGGTGGACGAGAATACAAAAGAGAGCATTCAATGGTTATATAAAATTTAGCTCAACTACCACCCTGCAAGACACAATGACAACCAGATAATTGGAATCACCACATACCGCTTGCCTAAATGCAATGCAAACTTCTCTCGCCATTTGCTTCTCAGCAGGTGTAAGCAAAACGGGATACCTCACCTGTTCGAAAAAATATCAGATTCTTGATCAAAGCTTGAGCATCAGCATTAGATACCTTTTATGAAACATAGGCTACGATTTACTATATAATCAACGGCCTTTGGTACCCTGCTAACCATAGCTCCATTGTATATGAAAAAGGAAACCCGTAAGGTTTCATATGTGGGATGGTTTGGTAATGATCAGGAGACTTACTTCCTTCCCATCTGGATTCCTCATAACTACACCATCAACAACAGGAGACTTTCTTGCCTCAGCGTGTGCATATTCAGGACCTACAGTGTAGACCTGTATTCAGGGTAGACTGTCAGTTGAAAACTCCTTTAAAGCCAAGCTTACACCAACATATTATCCAGACAAACAAAAAAAGGAAAAGGAGCTATTCCAGCTAACATTACAACATGGAACATATCAATCACATGAACAAACATGTCAACAAAACAGCATACCACATTAACTGGGCAAATTTAAAATTCAAGAGACCTGGATACCAATAAGAGCATAAACACACATTGCAATGTTTAAAGAAAGGTTAAGCTCATCTAGAAACATCTCAATGGCAACAAAATTACATACCTTGACATCAGTTCCCCCAGTAGGCATAAACTCCTCATATATATAAGAACCCTCTCTCCTGACTCTTCTGACATCAGGATGAAATTCACTTGATCGATTCCCAACCTATTACAAAAACTTGAGTCAGAAAGATATTAGATATTAAAATTGCTAACCACAGGAATGCGCCACAAAATATTACAACAATATTCAACTAAACAGTTCAATACTAGAGTAGCCAATTTCTGCAGGAAGACATTAGGTCATGAAAGAGCCAACTACAGTGATGTACCACTACATTTTAAAATAATATTAGGCCAAATTCAATCCACAGGAAGTCATTTCTGCAGAAAGAAGTAGTACCTTACGAAATAATTCTTTCATGCCTCCACCTGCTGAGCTAGGGTAGTATATCATTATACTATGGTCATCTCCTTTACAAGCATAAAGAATGCCAAATATTAGTAGACAATTTAAAAAATCTGCAAGTCAGGAAAACAACTGGGATAAAGGCTAATAACCAAAAACTAGCAAGGAGAAAAATAAAACTCAGAAAATCACTGTGCTCAAGTAAAAATCACATTTCTTAAATGTGTAACAAGCAGTCAATCATTTTAAGATTCATTTACTATATACATCCTGAAATCTAATCTGCACTAAAAACATATATATATGAAAAACGAATTTACCTAACACCCCCAGAAGTAAGAAAATTTCAGTGACACAGAATCGAGCTTAGATTTCTACTTTATGGGTAGTGAAGAGCACGATTCAAACCATAATAGCAAACAAAGAGTGAAAGAGATATCAAAGATTCAAATTAACAAGCTTACCATTGACGGGCTTTTCCACAAATGGCTTCCAGAATCGCTCACCATTAACCTCAACAAAATCTTCTTCCTCAACGAAATAATCGAGGTCTTGATGTGGTACTTTTCTGTTGACACAAGCATATCTAGGAACTGGGATACCATACATCTCAAGATGCTATAGAAGCAAATACATAGAACATTGTATTAGTTAAGCAGAAAGTATGCAGCTCTTCTTTTGAAGAGTAAGGGGCATGGAAAAGAAAAATGACATAATGATTAGAATGCACAAGTCAGGTTTTATGCACTCTAAAATGTATACCTCATACACTTTCCGGCGGTCATGAAGAAGATATTGCGGATCCAGATCATTCACTAAAAAGGGCCTATATCATAGAAGTTTAAAAAGGCTACTTCAAAAGCCAAACTTAGTTTATTTACTGAACAATCAACAAAAGTTAAAAAGGTAGAACTCACTTTCTTAAAGACGAATATGCTTGAACTTTGTCAAGCGGATATCCAGTGGAATGGAAAGCAATCAAACAATCACAAATCGGCCAACTGAAACAGCAAAGGCCCTGGTGAATTTGTGGTCCAAGAATATAGTTATACTTGATAATTATTAACTATACTTTCTCCTAATAAACAAATAGAGAAAATTGTTGCAAATTCATGCATCACGTAAGCTGAAGACGATAAAGCATAGTATAGAACGCTATTCATACATATGTTCAGAAACATACCTTTCGACTGGGTCTTCAAGTATGACTTTATCCCCAAAATGTATGATCTATTAATAATAGTGGTAATAAAGGGTCCATAAGATCACAAATAAAAAAGGGGAAAAAAAAGAATTACGCTATAGAAAATCCGACAATCGTCAACAACGTGGGAAAACGAACATGAAATTCGAAACACATCTTGGGAAAAATTACCCAGAAATACATCTTCCAATGAATTCGAAATTAATGGCAAGTCTACTGAAAGCCATACTATCTCCCAAATGGAGAGCAAACTCCGAAATCAATAAATCAAAATCTGAGCAACATCAAATCCTCAATGATGAGAAAAGAAATCGAAGAAGTGAACTACCTCAAATTCGCCAAACGCCTGTAGCCTGTCCATAATTTGTCCCATGGGAGCCGAAAAAACCTACAAATTAACACGAACATTTTCTGTAAGCGTGACCACGGAGTGAAAAAAAAAAACTCAGCGGAGCAACAGATTCATTGCAATCTATTCGTGAGAGCAAGAAAACGCGGAATCGAGCACGAAAAGAAACAAAACCTCGGGGCCGCATTTCACCTTCTTTTCCATGACGCAGACTCCAATCGTAATCTTCTTATCAACACCTGCTCCTTCTTCCACCCCCATTCTCGCTTGCTTGCACGATATTATCTATACGTAGCTCTTTCCGTTTGGTTCTTCAATTTTACACGACAATTGTTGTCTGCCTCGCAGATCAGAGATTCACAAAACACAATGAACAATCCGTTCATATATATCAAAGAAAAACTAAGAACAGAGACTAAATCGCTTGGGTTTCGAACAATCTCGGAATCATGGCCGCGACTAAGATAGGATGAATTTCATGATCAGAGAGATAAAAACAGGTAGAGAATAACGTGAGAGAGAGCAATGCGAGATCTCGGAGAGAAACAGTCGAGAGGAAAAAGAGACGTTACTGGGAAAATGATGATCACAATTCACAAGCAGAGCACTATCGCTACCATAGCGCTGTAAAGGCACGAGGAGAGAGACAGAAGATTCAGGCGTCAGAGGCGTTTGCATTGAATTGAATATAAAATACATAAATTAATTAATTAGCTTATATATAGATTTGGCGTGTTATTAAAATCAGGACTCAGGAGTATTAATAATAATTTAATTACTCACCGACCCACAAGTAGACATATGTAATTGAAAAGTACAATAGATACACATACTATTATTCATATAAGGTCTGCAATTTAGGAAATTCTGGTGATTAGTCTACTAAATGAATGATTAGGTCTACAAAACACGTCTTTTGAATGGTCCATGCTGCTGACTCCATGTGTAGCCTATCAGATATATTTGGCTCCAATCATATGATAAAAATAAACAAATGTTGAAGTAAAAAATATAAAAAATAAAATGGGTTTTATAAGCTAGAGACATTTTTCTGTCGGTTGAACGAAGCTAGAAGTCAAAAATATTGTTTGACACATTGTTCCATAGTAACATATATTCTGTCTCTTTACCAAATCCAACTTACCTTATTCCAAAATAATGCATAAAGGTCATTTTCCACTAATGCATATAAACAAATATCATATCGATATCATAAACTTTATAGCGTATCGATCTTCCTTAAAGACTCTTTGGTAAATCCGTACCATACGACTCATATATGACATTGGAACCCAATGCTTTAAAAAGTATGTTTCTTCTGTTATCTAAATTGCACGATGTTATTCTTTACATGAAATATTGAGTAAAAGATTAATGGAAATAGAAATATCATAGAGGTGCATTATACATGTCAGCTCAGTGGAAACGTGTC